>JAPFBE010000204.1:0-90313 GCA_034336665.1 Luscinia megarhynchos | reverse complement strand
GATCTGGGGGAATTTGTGGGGGGCTCAAGGGGGGCTTGGGGGGTCCTGAGTGTGTGAGGAATTTGGGGTCGGGGTTGGGTAGCTCAGGGGTTTTGGGGTTTTGGGGGTCTGGGGGTTCAGAGGGGGTTTGGGGGTCTGGGGGTTTTGGGGTTTGGGGAATTTAGGGGGATCTGGGGGAATTTGTAGGGGGCTCAGGGGGAATTTGGGGGAGCCCTGGGTGGCGAGAATTGAGGGTCCCGGGGGTTTGGGTGGCTCAGGAGGGTTTTAGGGGGTTTTGGGGGTCTGAGGGGGTTTTGGGGGGAATTTGGGGGGAGCTCAGGAGGGTTTAGGGGCTCAGGGAATTTAGGGGGTCCAGGTGAGAATTTGGGGGGTCCCGGAAGGGGGTTTGGGGGGCTAGAAATTTAGGGGACTTCAGGGGATCCTGGGGTCAGAAGGGGGTTTTTGAAGGGGGATCTAGGGGGAGGTCCACTGGGGTTTTTTTTAGGGGTTTGGGGGAATTTAGGGGGATCTGGGGGGGAATTTGGGGGGATTCAGTGAGGTGGGGTCAAGGGGGTTTTAGGGGTTTTGGGGTTTGGGGTTCTTGAGGGGGCTTTTTATGGGGTTCAGGGGGTTTTGGGGGTTTAGGGGTCCAGGGGTTTTTGGGAGGTTTTTAGGGGCTTTTGGGGTTTTTGGGGTTCAGGGGTCCTGACCCAGCCCCCAGGTGGTCTCAACTCCTCGGTCCCGTCTGGGAGGTTTTAAGGGGGGATTTCAGGGGGTTTTGGGGTTCAGGGGTTTTAGGGGGTTTTGGGGTTCCAGGGGAGGGTTTTTAGGGGATTTTTGGGGTTTTGGGGTTGGGGGTCAGGCCGCCCCAAGGTGGTCTCCAGCTCCTCGGCCCCGTCTGGGAGGGCAGCACAGCTAACTTCCTGCCTGACCCGGAACCAGGGCGTGGATTTCCAGGTAGACCCCCAAAACCCCAAACATCCAAAATCCAAGCCTAAAGGCCAAACCCCAAATCATCCAAAATCCCCAAATCACCCAAATTCCCCAAACCCCAAACATCAAAATCCCCAAAATCCCCAAAACCCCCCAGGCATCCAAAATCCCCAACCCCAAAACCCCAAACCCCAAATCATCCAAAATCTACGTCCCCAAAATCCCAAATCCCCCAAACCCCAAATTCCCCAAATTCCCCAGGATTCCCCAAATCCCCCAAATCCTCCCCGTCCGAAATCCCCAATCCCCTAAATTCTCCTTTCTCCCCACTTTTCCCATTTTTTCCCATTTTTCCCATTTTCCCATTTTCCCATTTTTCTCCCCTTTTCCTCCCATTTTTCCCCATTTCCCCATTTTCACATTTTCACATTTTTTTCACATTTTCCCCATTTCTCCTCTTTCTCCCTTTTTTCCCTATATTCCCCTATATTTCCCATTTTCCCATTTTCCCTCCTTTTCCCCCTTTTCCCTACTTTTCCTTTTCCCATTTCCCCCCTTTCCCCATTTTCCCATTTTCCCATTTTCCCCATTTTTCCCTTTTTCTCCCCTTTCTTCCCTTTTTCCATTCCCCCAATTTTCCCCATTTTTCCCATTTTTCCCATTTTTCCCATTTTTCCCATTTCCCCATTTTCCCATTCCCCATTTTCTTCCCCAATTTTTCCCATTTTTTCCCATTTTCCCCCTTCCCCACTTTTAAATTTTCCCAATTTCCTTTTCATTTTCATTTTCCCATTTTCATCTCCTCTTTCTTCCCTCAATCCCATTTTTCCCCATTTTCCCATTCATTTCCCATTTCTTTTCCCATTTTCCCATTTTCCCCCATTTTCCCATTTTCCCCATTTTCCCATTTTCATTTTTCATTTTTCCCCATTTTCCCCATTTCATTTCCCATTTTCCCATTTTCCCCATTTTCCCCATTTTCCCTTTTTCTCATTTCTTCCCTCCATTTTCCCCATTTCTCCTGCCGTTTTCCCACTTTTTTCCCATTTTTCCCCATTTTCATTTTTCCCCCATTTTTCCCATTTTCCCCATTTCTCCCTCTCCCCTTTTTCCCTATATTTCCCATTTTCCCCATTTTCCCATTTCTCCTTTCTCTCCTTTCTTCCCTTTTTCCCATTTTTCCCCATTTTTCCCATTTTTCCCCATTTTTCCCATTTCTCTTTCATTTTCTCCCCTCCCCATATTTCCCATTTCCCATTTCCCATTTTCCCCCCATTTTTCCCCTTTTCCCTACTTTCCCCATTTCCCCCTTTTCCCCATTTTCCACATTTCCCATTTTCCCATTTTTCCCCTTTCTTCCCTTTTCCATTTCCCCATTTTTCCCTTTCCCCATTTTCCCCATTTTTTCCCCTTTTCCCCCTTTTCCCATTTTCCCCATTTCCCCCTTTTCCCATTTTCCCATTTTCCCATTTTCCCCATTTCTCCCATTTTCCCATTTTCCCATTTCCCCATTTTCCCCATTTTCCCCTTTCTCCTCTTTCTTCCCTTTTTCAATTTTTCCATTTTCCCATTTCCCATTTCCCATTTCCCATTCCCCCATTTCCCCATTTTCCCATTTTCCCATTTCCCATATTTTCCCCATTTCCCTCTCGTGTCCCCCCGTGTCCCCGTGTCCCCCAGGTGAGGACGACCCCGCCAGGCGCCCGTAGCTCGCTGTCGCTGCCATGGCGACTGCTGCTGTCGCTGGACCTGTCAGCCGGCCCAGCGCCCTCTCGAGCTGCAGGGCCTCGGGGCCGGGCGCGCTGCAACCTCGCGGCTGGTGCTGCGGGTGAGGGGGCGGCGGGTCAGTCCGCGTTTCTAGTCCCAGGGGGTATTTGGGGGATCTGGGGAGAATTGAGTCCCAGCAGTTTCAGTTTTGGAGGCCCAGAGGGATCTGGGGGGAGTTTGGGGGGTCCCTGGGGGTTTTGGGGAATTTTGGGGGGTTCCCAGAGGGAATTTGGGGGTCCCGGGGGTTTTGGGGGGTCCTGGGGGGTTTTTGGGGGTTTTGGGGGAATTTAGGGATCTGGGGGGAATTTGGGGGATCCCCTGGGGGTTTTGGGGGGGGGGTCCCAGGGGTATTTGGGGGAATTTGGGGGGTCCCGGGGTTTGGGGGGTCCCAGGGGTATTTGGGGGATCTGGGGGGTCCCGGGGGTTTTCAGGGGGGATTTGAGGGAATTTAGGGGATCTCGGGGAATTGGGGGGTCCTGGGGATTTGGGGGGTCCTGAGGGAATTTAGGGATCTGGGGGGAATTTGGGGGGGGGGTCCCGGGGGTTTGGGGGGTCCCAGGGGTATTTGGGGATCTGGGGGGTCCCTGGGGATTTGGGGGGATTTGAGGGAATTTAGGGATCTGGGGGGAATTTGGGGGGTCGGGGGGTCTTGAGGGTGTTCAGGGGGATTTTGGGGTGTCTTGGAGGGGTTTTGGGGGTGTTCAGAAGGAATTTTGGGGGAGTCCCATGGGATTTGGGGGGATCTGGGGGGTCCTGGGGGATTTAGGGGGATTTGGAGGAATTTAGGGATCTCGGGGAATTTGGGGGATCTGGGGGGTTCCTGGGGGTTTTTAGGGGGCCCTGGGGAATTTAGGGATCTGGGGGTGAATTTATGGGGGTCGTGGAGGGTTTGGGGGTGCTGGGGGGAATTTGGGGGTCCTGGGGGTTTTGGGGGGTCCGGGGAATTTGGGGAGTCTTGGAGGGGTTTGGGGGTGTTCAGAAAGAATTTGGGGGGCCCCCGAGGGGACTTTGGGGGGAATTTGGGGATTTTGGGGTGTCCAGTGGGGCTTTTGGGGGAGCTCGGGGTTTTGGGGGATCCTGGGGGTTTGGGGAGTTTTGGGGATCCTGGGGGTTTTTGGGGGGTTTTTGGGGTTTTTGGGTTTTTGGGGTTTTTTGGGTCCTGCTGACCCCCCCCCAGGTGCTAGTGCTCGAGCCCCCCGACCTCGGGCGTGTTCCCCCCTGCCCCCAGCCGAGCCCCCCCAGGGCAGAAGCTAGGACCCCCAAAACCCAGCCGGGCTAACCCCCACCCCCGCCGGGACCGAGGTGGGAGGGGTCTCGGGGTCCGGGGATTTTGGGGGTCCTGGGGTTTAGGGTGTTGGGGTCCTGAGTGATTCTGGGGGGTCCAGGGGGTCCTGGGGGTTTTAGGGGCTCTTGGGGGGTTCTGAAGGATTCTGGGGGGCTTGGGGGTCCTGGAGATTTTTGGGGGTCCTGGGGGGCTTTTAGGAGGTGTTGGGGGTCCTGGGGTTTTTGGGGGTCCTGAGGGATTCTGGGGGTTTTGGGGGTCCTGGGGGTCAGGATGTGGCTCAAGAATTTTGGGGAGGTTTTGGGGGTCCCTGGTGGTCCTGGGGGGGTGTCCCGATGTTTGGTTGCCCCCTGCTATCTCTTGGTGGTCCTGGGGGTCCCAGTGGTCCCGGTGTCCCCAGGGTTCAGCTGCCTCGCTATCTCCTCGGGGTCCCGGGGTCCCAGTGGTCCCGTGCCCCGGGGCTCAGCCCCCCGTTATCTCTCGGTGGTCCCGGGGTCCCTGGTGGTCCCAGAGTGATCTCTGGTGGTCCCCCGTGGTCCCGGGTGGTTCCTGGGTGGTTCCCGTGGTCCTGGTGGCCCCAGGGGTTCAGTTGCCCCCGTTATCTCCCCGGTGGTCCTGTGGCCCCTGGGGGTCCCGTGCCCCGGGCTCAGCCCCCCATTATCTCCCGGTGGTCCCTGGGGGTCCCTTGTTGTCCCAGATGTTCAGTTGCCCCCGTTATTCTCCCTGGAGGTCCCGTGCCCCGGGGCTCAGCCCCCATATCTCCCGGGGTCCTGGGGGTCCCTGTGCCCTGGCTCAGCCCCCCATATCTCCCCGGGGTTCCGTGCCCCGGGCTCAGCCCCCGCTATCTCCCGGGGGTCCCGGGGGTCCCAGGGCTCAGCCCCCCATTATCTCCTTGGGGTCCCGGTGCCCCGGGCTCAGCCCCCCGCTATGTCTCGGTGGTCCCGGGGTCCCGAGGGTCCCTGGTGGTCCCGTGCCCCGGGCTCAGTGCCCCTCGTTATCTCCCGGTGGCCCCGGGGTCCCGGGGTCCCTGGGGGTCCATGCCCGGGCTCAGCCCCCCATTATCTCCCTGGGGTCCCGTCCCGGTGGTCCCGGGGTCCTGGGGTCCCTGGTGCCCCAGCTCAGCCCCCGCTATCTTCCCCGGTGGCCCCGGGGTCCCTGGGGTCCCAGTGGTCCCGGGGGTCCCGGTAGCCCCAGGGCTCAGTGCCCCCGCTATCTCCTGGTGGTCCCGGGGTGCTGCCCTGGGAGCTCAGCCCCCTGCTATCTCCCTCGGGTCCCGGTGGTCCTGGGGTCCTTGCCCGGGCTCAGCCCCCATTATTTCCCGGGGGTCCTGGGGTCCTAGGGTCAGCCCCCCGCTATCTCCCCGGGGGTCCTGGGGGTCCCGGGGGTCCTTGGGGTCCTGGGGGTCCCTTGCCCCGGCTCAGCCCCCATTATCTCCCGGGGGTCCCGGTGGCCCCAGATGTTCAGTTGCCCCCCGTTATCTCCCCGGGTGGCCCCGTGGTCCCGGGTCCCGGGGGTCCCGTGCCCTGAGCTCAGCCCCGCCATCTCCCGGTGGTCCCGTGGTCCCTGGGGTCCCTGGGTCCCGTGCCTCGCCAGCCCCCCGCTATCTCCCCGGTGGTCCCGGTGGTCCCGGGGTCCCGTGGTCCCTGGGGTCCTGGGGGTCCGTGCCCTCGGGCCAGCTCCCGGCCTCCCCAGCTGCGGCGATCGAGCTGCTCGAGGTCGAGGGACCTGGTGGCTGAGCGACCAGCGGCTGGGGCTCGTGCGCTGCCGCCCGACCCCTACGCCAAATCCGCCGGGCCGAGCCGCCTGCAAGAGTCCGCGTGCAGCCGGGAGCTGAGCCCGCTGAACGTAGACCCACGAGGTACCGGATAACGGGATAACGGGAACCGGAAATGGGAACGGATAATGGGAACCGGAATGGGGATAACGGAACCGGAATGGGAACGGGACAATGGGGACATGGGAGCTGAGCCCGCGCTGGAACGAGACCTACGAGGTACCGGGATAACGGGAACCGGGATAACGGGAACCGGGAATGGGAACGGGAATGGGAACCGAATGGGAATGGGGAATGGGAACACGGAGCTGAGCCCGCTGGAACGTAGACCTACGAGGTACCGGATAACGGAACCGGATAACGGGAACCGGAATGGGAACGGGAAACGGAATGGGAACCGGAATGGGGACACGGAGCTGAGCCCACGCTGGAACAGGAGCTACGTAGGTACCGGATAACAGGAATGGGGACAACGGAACCGGAATGGGAACGGGAATGGGAACAATGGGGACATGGGAGCTGAGCCCGCTGGAACGGTAGACCTACGCAGGTACCGGGAACCGAATGGGAATGGGATAACGGAATGGGGATAACAGGAACCGGAATGGGAACCGGAATGGGAACTGGGAATGGAACGGGAATGGGAACCGGAACAGGAGCCGGAGCTGAGCCCAGACTGGAACGAGAGCTACGAGGGTACCAGGATAACGGAATGGGAACAGGGATAACGGGAACTGGGAAATGGGAATGGGATAACGGAACCGGAAAGGGGATAACGGGAACCGGGAATGGGAACCGGGACCAGGAGCCGGAGCTGAGCCCAAGGCTGGAATGAGACCCCACGAGGTACCGGATAACGGAACCGGGAATGGGAACGGGAACGGAATGGGAACTGGAATGGGGACACGGAGCGGAGCCGACACGGAACAGGACCGGATAACGGAATGGGACAACGGAACCGGAATGGAACGGAATGGGAACAATGGACATGGAGCGGAGCCCGACATGGAACGACGCACGAAACGGATAACGGAACGGAATGGATAATCGGGAGAATGGATAACGGAACGCGGAATGGAACGGACAATGGACACGGAGCGGAGCCCCGACATGGAACGGACTCCACGGAACCGGAACCGGAATGGACTGGGATAACGGAATGGAATGGAAACGGATCGGAATGGAACGGGAACGGAATGGGAACCAGGAATGGAACTGGAACGGAATGGAATGGAACTGGAATGGAACAGGAGGCGGATGGAATGGAAACGGAGCACGGAACGGAACCGGAATGGGAACCGGAATGGGAACGGAACCAGGAATGGAATGGAACGGAATGGAATGGAACGGAATGGAATGGGAAACGGAATGAACAGGAGCCAGAGCGAGCCCGGAACAGAGCACGAAGCCCCTGGGATGGAACGGAATGGGACAACGGAACAACAGGAATGGAAATGGAACTGGGAGAGCGCAACGACCGGGGACAACGGGACAAGGGAATGGGGACAATGGGAACAATGGAATGGACAGGGAACAGGAAGGATGGGAACAATGGACGGAACGAGGGACAACAGGAATGGAACGGACCGGAACAATGGAACGGAACAAAGGGAATGGAACACGGGACAATGGACATGGACAGGAACGAGGAACGGAATGGAATAGGGAATGGAACAATGGAACGGAACAATGGAATGGACAACGGAATGGGAACAATGGAACAATGGGAATAATGGAATGGGAACAATGGAATGGAACAATGGAATGGGACAACAGGAATGGAACAATGGAATGGGGACAATGGAATGGACAACGGAATGGGACAACGGAATGGGAAACAATGGGAATACGGGAATAATGGGAATGGAATGGGAATGGAATGGAATGGAATGGGAATAATGGAACAATGGAATGGGACAAATAGGAATGGAACAATGGAATGGACAATGGAACGGACAACGGAATGGAACAATGGAATACGGAACAATGGAATGGAACAATGGAATGGGAACGGGAATGGGAATAATGGGAACAATGGAATCAATGGGAACAATGGAACAATGGAATGGGACAACAGGGAAATGGAACAAATGGGAATGGAAAACGGAATGGAACAATGGAATGGACAGGAATGGGAACAATGGAATGGAATGGAATGGAATGGGAATGGAACAATGGAATGGAACGGAACAGGAAACAGGAATGGGAATGGAGACAAGGGACCAGGACCGGAATGGAACGGAACAACGGAATGGAAATGGAATGGAACAATGGAACAATGGAACAATGGAATGGAACAACGGAACGGAACGGAACAACGGAACAATGGAACAACGGAATGGAATGGAATGGAATGGAACAACGTGGAACAATGGAATGGAACAACGGAATAATGGAACGGAACGAATGGAACACCGGAACAATGGAATGGAACAACGGAATACGGAACAATGGAACAATGGAATGGAACACGGAATAATGGAACACGGACATGGAATCAACGGAACACGGAACAATGGGGAACAACGGACCGGGAAATGGAACGGAACAATGGAATACGGAACAATGGAATGGAACACGGAACACTGGAACAACGGAATGGAACAACGGAACAATGGAATAGGGAACGGAAACGGAAATGGAAACGGAATGGACCGGAACGGAAATGGAACCGGAGGCACAGCCCTAGGAAATGGAGCGATGGATTCAGGAACATGGACCACGAGGACACACACACACACATGATGCATGGACACAGTATGCATACACACACACACACACACACACACACACACACACACACACACACACACACACACACACACACAGCGGACAGGACCGGACGAGACCCCGGGGGTGGACCCTGGGGACATGGAGTCCCAGGGACACCGACAGGACGGAGGGGTCCTGGGGGAACGTGGGAGTCAGGGGGTCCTGGGAGATGCCGGAGGGGTCCTGGGGAACTTGGGGGCCCCAGAGTCCGGAAATCTGTCCCAGACGTTTGGGGGTCCCGAGGGGCCTGAGTCCTGGGGGTCTCCATGGGGAGTTTGGGGGACTGGAGGGGTCCTGGGGGTATGGGGGTGCCACGGACGAACCTGGGAGTCCTGGGGAGGCCGGGGTCTGGATGGAAGCGAGGGACCAGTGGGTCCCCAGGGAAATGGAGGTGTCCAGGGGAATTTGGGGGATCTCGAGGACTTTGCCGGATCCTGGGGAGCATGCCTCAGGGGGTTTTGAGGGGTCTGTAGGAGGGAATGGTACTGGGATGGGGCGTGCAGCCCGAGGCCGCATGTGCATGGTGCCCTGAGCAAGGGGTCTTGGGAGCACTGGGGAGGTCTCACATTTGGGGGGCCTCAATGAGGGTCTCACACAGATCTCACATCTTTGGGGGCCCCCAACCTGTGGGGGGTCTCACATTTGGGGACACATTTTAGTGGGGTGCCCTTAGTGACTGGACAGATACGGTCTGGATGGGGGCCCCCTTGGCACTGGGGATGTCTCACATTTTGGGGTCTCACATTTTGGGAGCACAATGGATGCTAACAGATGTGCCCCACATGAAGGCCATGATTTGTGTGTCCACCCAGGGGTGGTCTCTCACATCTTTGGGTGCTCACATTTGGGGTGGCACAGATGGAGGTCAAGATTTGCACAGACCTGGGGTCCCACACCTTTGGGGTCCCCACATCTTTGGGGGTGCCCCTCACATTTTGGGGTGTCTCACATTTTGGGGTTCCTCACCTGTGGGTGTGTCTCACATCTTTGGGGGTGCCACATTTTGGGGGTGTCTCACATTTGGGGTGTCTCCTCACATTTTGGGGGTGTCACATTTGGGGTCTCTACATTTTGGTGTCTCACATTTGGAGTGTCACATTTTGGGTCTCACCTGTGGGTTTCACTTTTAGGTTCCTCACATTTTGGGATTCTACATTTTGGGGTGTCTCATATTTTGGGGTCTCACCTGTGGTCCTCACATCTTTGGTGTCTCCATCTTTGCCTCACATTTTGGGGGTCCCACCTGTGGGTGTCTCTCACATTTTGGGATCTCACATTTTGGGGGTTGTCACATTTTGGGGTGTCACCTTCGGGATGTCACATTTTGGGGGTGTCTCACATTTGGGGTGTCTCACATTTTGGTGTCCTCACATTTGGGATGTCTCACATTTGGGGTGTCTCTCACATTTTGGTGTCTCACATTTTGGGGTCTCTCACATTTGGGGTGTCTCACATTTGGGGTCTCACATTTTGGGGGTCTCACATTTTGGGGGTGTCTCACATTTTGGGGTCTCACCTGTGGGGTTTCCCATTTTTGGGGTTTCATTTTTGGTGTCTCACATTTGGGGTGTCTCACATTTTGGGGGTGTCACATTTGGGATCTCACATTTTGGAGTGCCTCACATTTGGGGGTCTCACATTTTGGGGGTCTCTCCTGTGGGGTTTCATTTTTGGGGTGTCACATTTGGGGGTCTCTCACATTTTGGTGTCTCACATTTGGTGTCTCACCTGTGGGGTGTCTCACATTTTGGGATGTCACATTTGGGGTGTCTCACATTTGGGTGTCACATTTGGGGTGTCACATTTTGGGGTGTCTCACATTTTGGGGTCTCACCTGTGGGTGTTCTCACATTTTTGGGGTGTCACATTTTGGGGTGTCTCACATTTGGGGTCTCTCCCATTTGGGGTCGCAGTGGCTGCCCCTGGAGCAGGTGCGCTCGGGCGGCTCCACGCGCGCCTGGAGAGCCTCGAGCCACAGCCCAGCCCCCGCTTCTTGCTGGAGCAGGTACAGCACCCAAACACCCTAAAACCCCCAAAATCCCGGCCCCAAAACCCCAAACACCCCAAAAATCCCGGGCCCCAAAAACCACAAAACCCCCCTAAAACCTCAAAAATCCTGACCCCTAAAAACCCAAAAACCCCAAACACCCTAAAACCCCAAACACCTGCCCCTAAAACCCCTAACACCCCAAACACCCCAAACACCCCTAAACACCCCAAAATCCCGGCCCCAAAAACCCCAAAACCCCCAAAACCTCAAAATCCTGACCCCAAAACCCCAAAACCCCAAACACCCCAAACATCCCAAACACCTGACCCCAAAAACCCCCAAAACACCCAAAAACCCCAAAACACCCCAAAACCCCAAAACCAACCCCAAAATCCCAAAACCCCAAACACCCAAAAACCCTCAAAACCCCAAAAACCCCAAACACCCAAAAACCCCCAAACACCCAAAAACCCCAAACCATCCCCTAAAAACCCCAAAAAAACCTGGACCCCCAAAAACCCAGCCTCAAAAACCCCATAAACCCCAAAACCCATCCCCCACAGACCCCAAAACCCCCAAAACCCATCCCCTAAAAACCCCAAATCCCTTCCCCTACACACCCCAAACCCACCCCTAGAGACCCCAAACCCGCCCCAAAAAAAAACCCCCAAACCCCCCTCCCCAAAGACCCCCAGACCCTCCCCCAAAAAACTCCAGACGTCCCAAACCCACCCCCCAAAAACCCCAGACCCATCCCCAGAGATCCCAAAACCCCCCAAACCCATCCCCAAAAACCCCCAAACCCATCCCCAGAGACCCCAGACCCTCCCCCCCACAGACCCCCAAACCCCCAAAACCATAAAACCCATCCCTATTCACCCCAAAACCCCTCCCCAAAAAAAAACCCCCAAACCCCCTCCCCCAGGAGACCCCAGACCCTCCCCAGAGACCCCAAACCCATCCCCAAACCCCCCAAACCCCTCCCCCTAAAAACACCAAACCCCCTCCCCCACACACACCCCAAACCTACTCTCAGAGACCCCAAATCCCTCCCCCAAAAAAACCTGGAAAACCCCCTTTTCAGAGACCCCAGACCCCTCCCCCAGAGACCCCACACCCCTCCCCCAAAACCCCAGACAAATCCCCCTATATACCCCAAAACCCACACCCAAAAACCCCAAACCCCCTACTCTCCACACACCCCCCATCCCTCCTCCCCCAGAGACCCCCAGACCCTTCCCCCACAGACCCCAGACCCAAAACCCCAAACTCATCCCCCAAAACCCCCCAAACCCATCCCCCTATTACACCCCAAAACCCACCCCCCAGTGACCCAAAACCCTCCCCCAAAAAACCCCAAAGCCCCCTCCCCAGAGACCCCAGACCCCTCCCCCAAAAACCCCCAAAACCCCTCCCCCAGAGACCCCCAAAACCCCAAACCCATCCCCCATACACCCCAAAACCCAGCCCCAAAAACCCCAAACCCCCTGCCCCCCACACACCCCCATCCTCCCTCCCCAGAGACCCCAGACCCTCCCCCACAGACCCCAAAACCCCCAAATCCATCCCCCAGAAACCTCCTACCCATCTCTCTTGAGACCCCCATCCTTTTCCCCCAGAGACCCCAAATCCACCCCCCTAAAAACCCCAGCCCCAGCCCCCAAAAAACCCCAAATCCCTCTCTACACACCCTAAAACCCCTCCCCCAGAGACCCCCAAACCCCCAAAACCCACCCCCCAAAAACCCCACAGCCCCTCCCCCCTAAAAAACACCTCAAAGCCCCTTTTCAGGAGACCCCAGACCCTCCCCCTACAGACCCCAGACTCCCTCCCCCACAGACCCCCAAAACCCCCAAAAACCATAAACCCATCCCTATTCACTCCCAAAACCCATCCCCTAAAAAAAACCCCAAACCCCTCCCCCAGAGACCCCTAAACCCCCAAAACCCATCCCCTCAAAAACCCCCCAAACTCACCCCCTCATATACCCCAAATCCATCCCCCAGAAACCCCAAACCCCCCGCCCCCACACACCCCCCATCCTCCTCCCCCCAGAGACCCCCAGGACCCCTCCCCCCACAGACCCCCTAGACCCCTCCCCCCATAGACCCCCCAAACCCCCAAACCCATCCCCAAAACCCCAAACCCATCCCCTATATACCCCCAAACCCCTCCCCTCAGAGACCCCTAGACCCTCCCCCACAGACCCCCAAAACCCCCTAAACCATAAAACTCCATCCCTTTATTCACTCCCAAACCCCTCCCCTCAGAGACCCCAAATCCATCCCCTAAAAACCCCTAAACCCCTCCCCCAGAGACCCCAGACCCTCCCCTCAGAGACCCCTAAAACTCCATCCCCCAAACCCCCCCTAAACCCCTCCCCCTAAAAACACCAAACCCTCTCCCACACACCCCAAACCTACTCTCAGAGACCCCAAATCCCTCCCCCAAAAAACCTGAAAACCCCTTTTTCAGAGACCCCCAGACCCTCCCCCAGAGACCCCACACCCCTCCCCCAAAAAACCCCCAGACAAACTCCCCATATACTCCCAAAACCCACACCTCAAAAACCCCCAAACCCCCTGCTCCCCACACACTCCCCCATCCTCCTCTCCCCAGAGACCCCAGACCCTTTCCCCCACAGACCCCAAACCCCCCAAACTCATCCCCCAAAACCCCCAAACCCATCCTCATATACCCCAAACCCACTCCCCCAGTGACCCAAAAACCCCTCCCCCAAAAAACCCCCAAAGCCCCCTTTTTTCAGAGACCCCAGACCCTCCCCCAGAGACCCTCAGACTCCCTCCCCCACAGACCCCAAAACCCCCAAAACCATAAACCCATCCCCTTATTCACCCCAAACCCATCCCTCAAAAACTCCCTAAAACCCCTCGCTTCCACACACCCCCATCCTCCTCCTCCCCCGGAGATCCTGCAGACCCTCCCCCACAGACCCTCAGACCCTCCCCATAGACCCCTCAAACCCCTCAAACCCATCCCTCAAAACCACCAAAACCCATCCTCATATACCTCCAAACCCCTCCCCTCAGAGACTCCCAGACCCCTCCCCCCACAGACCCCAAAACCCCAAAACCATAAACCCATCCCTTATTCACTCCTAAACCCCTCCCCCAGAGACCCCCAACCATCCCCTTAAAAACCCCTAAACCCCTCCCCCAGAGACCCCAGACCCTCTCCCCCAGAGACCCCAAACCCATCCCTCAAACTCCCCCAAACCCCTCCCCAAAAACACTAAACCCCTCCCCCACACACCCCAAACCTACTCTCAGAGACCCCAAATCCCTCCCCCAAAAAACCTGAAAACCCCTTTTTTCAGAGACCCCAGACCCCTCCCCAGAGACTCCCTACGACCCCTCCCCCCAAAAAACCCCCAGACAAATCCCCCATATACCCCAAACCCACACTCCAAAAACCCTCAAACCCCCGCCTCTCACACACCCCCCATCCTCCCTCCCCTCAGAGACCCCAGACCCTTTCCCCTCACAGACCCCCAGACCCTCCTCATAGATCCTCAAACCCCTCAAACCCATCCCTCAAAACCACCAAACCCATCCTCATATACACCCCAAACCCCACCCACAGTGACTCCAAAACCCCTCCCCTCAAAAAAAACCCCAAAGCCCCTATTTCAGAGACCCCAGACCCCTCCCCAGAGACCCCAGACCCCTCCCCCCACTCACTCCCAATCCTGGGGTCTCCCCTGGGGTCTCTCCCCCCCAGGTGTTGCACTCCAACGCTGCTCCGGCCCGGGCGCTGGGGGCGCCAGCCATGCGTCAGCTGCTCAGCTGCCTTCCTGGACTCAGCCGCCGGCCTTGCCGGTGAGACGGCCCCGTCCCAAAATGTATCCAAATGTACCCAAAATATCCCAAAATGTACCCAAATGTCACTGGTGAGACAGCCCCGGTCCCAAAATGCACCCAAATGCACCCAAAATATCCTCAAATGTATCCAAATATACCCAAAGTATCCTCAAATGTATCCAAAATGTGCCCCAATGTCACCGGTGAGACAGCCCCGTCCCAAAATGTATCCAAATGTACCCAAAATATCCTCAAATGTATCCAAATGTACCCAAATGTCACCGGTGAGACAGCCCCGTCCCAAAAATGTATCCAAATGTACCCAAAATATCCTCAAATGTATCCAAATGTCACCGTGAGACAGCCCCGCTCCCAAAATGTATCCAAATGTACCCAAAATATCCTCAAATGTATCCAAAATGTGCCCCAATGTCACCGGGTGAGACAGCCCCGTCCCAAAATGTAATCCAAAATGTATCCAAAATGTGCCCAAAATATCCTCAAATGTATCCAAATGTGCCCCAATGTCACCGGTGAGACAGCCCCGGTCCCAAAATGTATCCAAAATGTGTCCAAATGTTCCCAAAATATCCTCAAATGTATCCAAAATGTGCCCCAATGTCACCGGTGAGGCACCCCCGGTCCCAAAATGTACCCAAAATATACCCAAATGTCCCCAAAATGTCCCCAAACGCCCTCAAATATCCCCGAAATATCCCCAAAATGTCCCCAAAATGTCCCCAGAATATCCCCAGGATGGCCCCTTAAATGTCCCTTGAGTGACCCCAAAATGTCCCCAAATGTCCCTCAAAATGTCCCCAAAATATCCCCAAATGTCTCCTTAAAATGTCCCCTAAATATCCTCTCAAATATCCCCAAATGTCCCCAATGTCCCCTAACATGTCCCCAAAATGTCCCCAAGTGTCCCCTAAATATTCCCAAAATGTCCCCAAAATGTCCCTCAGAATATCCCCAGGATGGCCCCAAATACTCCTGAGTGACCCCAAAATATCCCCAAAATGTCCCCCAAATGTCCCTGAGTGACCCCAAAATATCCCCAAATGTCCCCAAAATGTCCCCTAAAATGTCCTAAATGTCCCCAAAATGTTCCTCAAGTGTCCCCTAAATCTCTCAATGTCCCCAAATATCCTCAAATATCCCCAAATGTTCTTTTCAATGTCCCCAAAATGTCCCCTAAGTGTTCCCAAATGTCTCCTAAATGTCCCCTAAATGTCCCCCCAGCTGGGTAGGGCTCCCGCCCCCTCGGCCTCGGGCCAGCCTGAGCTGGGGGGAGAGCCCAGAGGAGCAGGGTGAGGGTCTGGGGGCACAGGGGATTTGGGGGGGGGGTCTCTGGGGATTTTGGGGGAGCAAAGGGGATTTGGGGGAGGGTCTCAGGGATTTTGGGGGAGCAAAGGGGAATTTGGGGGGCAAAGGGGATTTTGGGGGTCCCAGGGGATTTTAGGGGTCCCAGGAGAATTTGGGAGGGTCCCAGGGATTTTGGGGGACTCAAGAGGATTTTGGGATGTTCCGAGGGGATTTTTGGGGGACTCGGGGAGGATTTTTGGGGGATCCGAGGGGATTTTGGGGGGTCTCATGGAGGATTTTGGGGGGCTTGGGAAGGATTTTGGGGAGACTGGGGAGGATTTTTGGGGTTTTCCGAGGGATTTTTGGGGTTCACCTGAGGGGATTTTGGGGTTCACCCGAGGGGATTTTTGGGGAGTTCCGAGGGGATTCTGGGGTGAATCCGAGCGGATTTTTGGGGGGTTCCCAGAGGATTTTTGGGGTTTTCCCGAGGGGATTTTTGGCTGAATCCCAGCCGGATTTTTGGAGTGAATCCGAGTGTATTTTTTTGGGGGTGAATCCGAGCGGATTTTTGGGGGGGTCCCAGACGATTTTTGGGGTTTTCCCGAGTGGATTTTTGGGGATTCCCAGAGGACTTTTGGGGTTCACCTGAGGGTATTTTTGGGGGTTCACCCGACGGGATTTTGGGGTGAATCCGAGCGGATTTTTGGGTGGTTCCCTAGACGATTTTTGGGGTTTTCCCGAGCGGATTTTTTGGCTGAACTGGCGATTTTTGGGGGTTCCCAGGGTATTTTTGGGGGTTTTCCCGAGGGATTTTGGGGTGAATCTGAGCGGATTTTTTTGGGGGGATTCCCAGACGATTTTTTGGGGGTTCCCACAGTATTTTTTGGGGTTCACCTGAGGGTATTTTGGGGTGCACCCAAGGGGATTTTTGGGGTGAATCCGAGGGAATTTTTGGGGTTTTCCGAGCGGATTTTGGGGTGAATCCGAGCGGATTTTTTGGGCGGTTCCCAGACGATTTTTGGGGTTCACCTGAGGGTATTTTGGGGTGAATCCGAGGGTATTTTTGGGGTTTTCCCGAGCGGATTTTGGAGTGAATCCGAGTGTATTTTTTTTGGGGGTGAATCCGAGCGGATTTTTGGGGGGTTCCCTGAGGATTTTTGGGGTTTTCCGAGTGGATTTTTGGGGGATTCCCAGAGGACTTTTGGGGTTCACCTGAGGGTATTTTGGGGTGCACCCAAGGATTTTGGGGTGAATCCGAGGGATTTTTTGGGGAGTTCCCAGACGATTTTTGGGGTTTTCCGAGCGGATTTTGGGGTGAATCCGAGCGGATTTTGGGATGGATCCGAGCGGATTTTTGGGGGGTTTCCCAGACGATTTTTGGGGGAGTTCCGAGCGGATTTTTGGCTGAATCCGAGGGGATTTTTTGGGGGGTTCCCAGGGTATTTTTGGGGTTTTCCGAGCGGATTTTGGAGTGAATCCGAGTGTATTTTTTTGGGGTGAATCTGAGCGGACTTTTTGGGGGGTTCCCAGGGTATTTTTGGGGTTTTCCGAGGGGATTTTTGGCTGAATGCGAGCGGATTTTGGGGTGAATCTGAGCGGATTTTTTTTGAGGATTCCCAGACGATTTTTTGGGGGGTTCCCACAGGATTTTTGGGGGTTCACCTCGAGTCTCACTCTCTCCCCAGACCTGCGCCCCTCCCCCGACCCCCGAGTGGGGCGAAGGCTTCTCCTTCCTCATCCGCCAGCCAAGCCGGAGTCCCTGGAGCTGCAGGTCCGTTCGGGGCGGGGGGTCGCGGGCCGGGGGCGCCCTCTGGGGTCCTGCTGAGCCCGGCTGTGCCCTGCAGGTGAAGGAGGAGGGCGGGCAGGCGCTGGGCTCGCCTCGCCTGCCGCTGGCCTCGCTGCTGGCCCGCGAGGGGCTGGCCCTGGACGGCTGGGTGCCCCTGGGCGGGGGCGCTGGAGCTGCGCTGCGGGCGCAGCTCGGGGTGAGTGGGGGGCGCGGGACGGGCGGGGGGTCCTGGGGGGTCCTGAGGAGGGTTTGAGGGGTCCTGGGGAGGGTTTGAGGGGTCTGGGGTGGGTCTGGGGAGGGTTTGGGGGGTCCTGGGAGGGTTTGGGGAGTCCTGGGGAGGGCTTTGAGGGGTCTGGGGAGGATTCTGGGGGGTCCTGGGGAGGGTTTGAGGGGTCTGGATGTTCTGGGGAGGGTTTGAGGGGTCCTGGGGGGATCCTGGGGGGTCTGGGGACGGCTTGAGGGGTCTGGTGGGTCCTGGAGAGGGTCCTGAGGAGGGCTGGGGGGAGCGGGGGTGGTCCTTGGGGATCCTAGGGAGGGTTTGAGGGGTCAGGATGTTCTTGGGGGTCCTGGGAGGGTTTGAGGGTCTGGGGAGGGTCTGGGGGGATTTGGGGGTTCAGGTGTCTGGGGGGTGGTCTCCAGCCGTACCCCCTATTCCCCTTATCCCATCCCCCCCCCAGGTGCTGGTGCCCCAGCGCGCAGGGTCTGGGGGGGGGGTCTGGGGGATCCTGGGGGGGTTCGGGGGCTCTGGGGGGATTTGGGGGTTCAGGTGTCTGGGGGGTCTCCAGCCGTAGCCCTTACTTCCCCTCCCCCCCAGGTGCTGGTGCCCCAGCGCGCGCAGGCCCCGCCCCGCGGGGGGGACGCGGAGCCGCCGCCGGAGGGGGAGGGGCAGGAGCGCGAGGCGGGGGCGCTGCGGCAGCGCCGCCCCCTGGCGGAGAGGTGCGGGACAGCGGCACCGCCCCACCCACCCGAAACGATTCCCGAATTCACTCCGGAATTCCCGAATTCCCGAATTCATTCCGGAATTCATTCCCTAATTCATTCCCGAATTCCCGAATTCATTCCCGAATTCATTCCCGAATTCATTAATTCCCTAATTCATTCCCTAATTAATTCTCGAATTCATTCCTAAATTCATTCCCGAATTCATTCCTAAATTATTCCCAAATTCATTCCTGAATTCATTCCCTAATTCCCGAATTCATTCCCGAATTCATTCCTAAATTATTCCCAAATTCATTCCTGAATTCATTCCCTAATTCCCGAATTCATTCCCGAATTCATTCCTGAATTCATTCCCTAATTCCCGAATTCATTCCCGAATTCATTCCCTAATTAATTCCTGAATTCATTAATTCCCGAATTCATTCCCTAATTAATTCCCGAATGCATTCCTAAATTCACTCCCTAATTCCCGAATTAATTCTCTAATTCCTAAATTAATTTCCTAATTCATTCCCTGATTAATTCCTAAATTTATTCCCCAATTCATTCCCAAATTAATTCCCAAATTAATTCCGTAGTTAATTCCCAAATTCCCGAATTCATTCCTGAATTCATTCCCTGTTTCATTCATTCCCGAATTAATTCCCAAATTCCTTAATTCCCGAATTAATTCCCTAATTCATTCCTAAATTCATTCCCAAATTCCTAAATTCATTACTAAATTAATTCCCTAATTCATTCCCAAATTCATTAATTCCCTAATTCATTCCCTAATTAATTCCTAAATGAATTCCCAAATTCCCAAATTAATTCCCAAATTAATTCCCAAATTAATTCCCAGATTATTTCCCAAATTAATTCTTAAATTAATTCGCAAATTCCCAAATGAATTCCTAAATTAATTCCCAAATCCCCAAAATTCCAAATTCCCAAAATTCCAAATCCCCAAATCCCCAAATTCCTAAACCTCCAAATTCCCAAATTAATTCCCAATTAATTTTTGGTGTTTCTGTGGTTTTTGGTGTTTTGTTTTGGGGTTTTGGGGGTTTTATTTTGGTTTTTTTGGGTTTTTGGGTGTTTTTGGGGTTTTGTTTTTGGGTTTTTGGGGTTTTGTTTTGGTTTTTTGGGGTTTTGTTTCGGGGTTTTTGGTGTTTCTGTGGTTTTTGGGGTTTTGTTTTTGGTTTTTTGGGGTTTTATTTTTGGGTTTCGGGGTTTTCGGGTGTTTTTGTTGTTGCCGTGTCCGACCCGCCCCCGCAGCCGCCCCCCGCCCCCCGAGGGGCCGCGCCTGCAGCTCTCGCTCTGGTACCACCGCGAGCAGCGCAAGCTGGTGGCGATCGTGCACGGCTGCAGGTGCGGGGGCTGCGGGAGTTTGGGGGGATTTGGGGGGTCTGGGGGGGGGGTCCTGGGGGAAATTTGGGGGGTCCTGGGGCGGTTTGGGGATCTGGGGGCTCCTGGGGGAAATTTGGGGGTCCTGGGGGCGGTTTGGGGGATCTGGGGGCTCCTGGGGAAATTTGGGGGTCCTGGGGGGATGTTGGGGGGTCCTGAGGGGTCCTGGGGAAATTTGGGGGTCCTGGGGATAACCGGGAGGGGGCTTGGGGGGTCCTGAGGGAATTTGGGGGTCCTGGGAGGTCCTGAGGGGGGAATTTGGGGGTCCTGGGGAGGAATTTGGGGGTCCTGGGGGGTTGGGGGTCCTGGGGGCGGTTTGGGGATCTGGGAGGTCCTGGGGGTCCTGAGGGGAATTTGGGGGTCCTGGGGGTGTTTGGGGGGTCTGGAGGGGGAATTTGGGGGTCCTGGGGGAGGTCTGGGGGGTCCTGAGGGGGAATTTGGGGTCCTGGGGGCGGTTTGGGGGGTCTGGAGGGTTCTGGGGGAGGTCTGAGGGATCCTGGGGAGGGTGTGGGAGGGTTTGGGGGGGTCCTGGGGAGGATTTGGGGGATCCTGGGGGAGGTGTAGGGGGTCCTGGGGGGAAATTAGGGGGTCCTGGGGGGTTTGGGGGTCCTGGGGAGGAATTCCCCGGGGACCTCGGGGGTCCCAAGTGAATTTGGGGGTCCTGAGGGGTCCTGGGGGTTTGGGGGGTCCTGGGGGGTCCTGGGGAGAAATTTGGGGGGTCCTAGGGGGTCTTGGGGAGGGTTTGGGGGTCCTGGGGAAGAGTTTGGGGGTCCTGGGGGGTTCTGGGGAGGGTTTGAGGGGTTTGGGGGTCCCGGGAGGGTCTGGGGGGTCCTAGGGGGTCCTGAGGAGCATTTGAGGGTCCTGGGGAAGAGTTTGGGGGTCCTGGGGGTTCTGGGGAGGGTTTGAGGGGCTTGGGGGGCTTCTGGGGGATGGTTTGGGGGAGTCTTAGGGGGGTCCTGGGGGAGCATTTGGGGTCCTGGGGGTCCTGAGGAGCATTTGGGGGTCCTGGGGGAAGAGTTTGGGGGTCCTGGGGGGTCCTGGGGAGGGTTTGAGGGGTTTGGGGGTTCTGGAGATGGTTTGGGGGTCTGGGGGTGGGTCCTGGGGAGGGCTTGGGGGGTCCTGGAGGGTCCTGGGGAGGGTCTGGGGGGTCCTAGGGGGTCCTGAGGAGCATTTGGGGGGTCCTGGGGGAAGAGTTTGGGGGTCTGGGGGTCTTGGGGTGGGTTTGGGGGTCCTGGGAGGGTCTGGGGGGTCTGGGCGATCCCCCTGGTGATCCTGAGGGATTGCTTGAGCGGACAAACGCCTGTGTGTGTGTGTGTGTGTGGGGAGGGGTCTCCAGACCGGGACTCTCTCATCCCCCCTGCCCCCCCCAGGGCGCTGCTCCCCCGCCCTCAAGCGAGCTGTCGGACCCCCTACGCGTCGCTGGCGCTGCTGCCCGAGCGCCGCCGCACTAAGCGCAGGACGGGCGGGCGCTGGGCGGCGAACGCCGGAGCCCCGAGTTCAACGAGAGGTGGGGGGAGAGGGGGGGGGGTCTGGGGGGGGGGCTTGGGGGTCCTGGGAGGGCTTTGAGGGGGGTTTGGGGGATTTGGGGGTCCCAGGGAGGGTTTGAGGGGGGTTTGGGGGGTGCGAGGGGTCCTGGGGAGGGTCTTGGTGTCCTGGAGGTCCCGGGGAGGGTTTGAGGGGCTTGGGGGGGAGGGTCTTGGGGGGGATTTTGGGGGGTCCCGGGAGGGTAGGGTTTGAGGTCCCCGGGGGGTTTTGAGGGGGCTTGGGGGATTTGGGGGGTCCCGGGGAGGGCTTGGGTGTCCTGGGGGTCCTGGGGAGAGTTTGGGGGTCCCAGGGAGGGTCTGAGGGGGTTTGGGGGGGATTTGGGGAGGGTCTGGGGGGTCCCAGGGAGGGTCTGGGGGGTTTGGGGGGTGCGAGGGGTCCTGGGGAGGGTCTTGGTGTCCTGGAGGTCCCGGGAGGGTTTGGGGGATTTGGGGAGGGTTTGGGGGGTCCCAGGGAGGGCTTGAGGGGGGTTTGGGGGGTGCGAGGGGTCCCGGGAGGGTTTGGGTGTCCTGGGGGTCCTGGGGAGAGTTTGGGGGTCCCAGGGAGGGTCTGAGGGGGATTTTGGAGGTCCCGGGGAGGGTTTGGGGGGGGGGTTTGGGGAGGGTTTGGGGGGTCCCAGGGAGGGTTTGGGAAGGGTCTGGGGGTCCCGGGAGGGTTTGAGGGGGGTTTGGGGGATTTGGGGGTCCTGGGAGGGTTTGGGGGTCCAGGGAGGGTTTGGGGAGGGTTTGGGGGTCCCAGGGAGGGTTTGAGGGGGTTTGGGGGAGATTTGGGGGTCCCGGGAGGGTTTGGGTGTCCTGGGGGGTCCTGGGGAGAGTTTGGGGGGTCCCAGGAGGGTCTGAGGGGGGCTTGGGGAGGATTTAGGGGTCCTGGGGAGGGTCTGGGGGGGTCCTGGGGAGGGTCTGGGGGTCCTGGGAGGGTTTGGGGAGATTTTGAGGGTCTTGGGGAGGGTTTAAGGGATCTGGGTGGTCTAGGAGGGTCTAGGGGTCCTGGGGGGATTTGGGGGTCCCAGGGAGGGTTTAGAGGGGTCCTGGGGGTCCTGGGAGGGTCTGAGGGGTCTGGGGGAGGGTTTGGGGGGTCTAGGGGCTCCTGGAGAGGGGGGGGGGTTGGGGGTCCTGGGGAGGATTTGGGGGGTCCCAGGAGGGTTTGGGGAGGGTTGGGGGTTTCCCTGGGGGTCCTGGGGTGGGTTTGGGTGTCCTGGTGAGGATTTGGGGAGGGTTTGGGGGTCCTGGAGGAGTCCGGGGGTCCCGGCTCAGCCCGGTTCTCTCCGGTCCCTCCGGTTCTCTCCGGTTCTCCGGTCTCTCCGGGTCCCTCTGCTCTCTCCGGTTCTCCGGTCCCTCCGGTTCTCTCCGGTCCCGCCGGTCCCGCTCGGTTCTCTCCGGTTCTCTCCGGCTCTCTCCGGTCCCTCCCGGTCCTCTCCGGTGCCGCGGGTCCCGCGCAGGTTCGAGTGGGAGCTGCCCCCGAGGAGGCGGCGCGGCGCCGGCTGGAGGCGGCGGTGAAATGCACCGTGAGCGCCGTGACCCGCGAGAAGGCGGCGCTGGGCAAGGTGGGGGCGCCGGGGGTCCTGGGGGGGTCCTGGGGGGTCCTAGGGGGCGTTTGGGGGGTGTTTTGGGGAGGGTCTGGGGGGTCCTGGGGGGTTCTAGGGGGCTGGGGGATTTGGGGTCTGTTTGGGGGGGTGGGGGTCCTGGGGGCTGGGGAGGGTTTGGGGGTCCTGGGGGCGCTTGGGGAGGATTTGGGGGGTCCTGGGGGGCGTTTGGGGAGGGTTTGGGGGTCCTGGGGAGGAATTTCGGGGGTCCTGGGGGGTGTTTGGGGTGGGTCTGGGGGATATGGGGGGTCTGGGGGGTGTCCTGGGGGAGAGTTTGGGGGGTCCTACGGTGGGTTTGGGGAGGGTTTTGGGGATCCTGGGGAGGAATTTCGGAGGTCCTGGGGGTCCTGGGGCGGTTTGGGGGGTCCTGGGGAGGAATTTGGGGGTCTGAGCGGTCCTGGGGGGATGTTGGGGGTCCCAGGGATGGTTTGGGGAGGGTTTGGGTGGTCTAGGGGGGTCCTGGGGAGGGTTTGGGGGATCCTGGGGAGGGTTTTGGGGGGTCCTGGGGTGGGGTTGGGGGTCCCAGAGAGAATTTGGGGGGGATTTGGGTGGTCTAGGGGGGATGTGGGGGGTTCTGGAGGGGGTCCCGGGAGGATTTGGGGAGGATTTGGGGGTCCCGGGGGTCCCGGCAGGGGTCTGGGGGTCCTGGGGGTCCCGGGCAGGGTCTGGGGGTCCCGGGCAGGGTTTGGGGGTCCCTGGGGGTCCCGGGGATGGTTTGGGGGTCCTGGCGGGTTTGGGGGTTCTGGGGACCCCCCCCAGCCTTTGCTCCCGCAGCTGCAGCTGGACCTGGCGCAGGTGGATCTGTCCGACGGCAGCCCGCGCTGGTGAGGGGCGGGGGGCGCGGGGGCTGCGGGGGGTCTCCCCGGGGGTGTGGGAGGGGGCTGGGGGGCACTGGGGGGTTCTCTGGGGAGGGTCGAGTCTGGGGGGGGTCTCTGGGGAGGGTCTGGGGGTCTCAGAGGACACTGGGGGGGGGGTCTCTGGGGGTCTCTGGGAGGGTCTGGGGGTCTCAGAGGACACTGGGGGGTCTCTGGGGGGTCTCTGGGAGGGTCTGGGGGGTCTCAGGGGGCACTGGGGGGGGGGTCTCTGGGGGGTCTCTGGGAGGGTCTGGGGGGTCCTAGGGGGCACTGGGGGTCTCTGGGGGTCTCTGGGGAGTGTCTGGGGGCTGGGGGTCTCTGGGGGGTCTCTGGGGAAGGTCTGGGGGGTCTGAGGGGTCTCAGAGGACACTGGGGGGTCTCAGGGGTCTCTGGGGGGTCTCTGGGGGGTCTCAGGGGTCTCTGGGGGTCTCCGGGGGTCGCTGGGGGTCTCTGGGGAACGTCTGGGGGGGGGGTCTCCGGGGGTCTTTTGGGGTTTTGGGGGTCTCTGGGGGTATCTGGGGGTGTCGTGGGGGTCTCTGGGGGTCTCTGGGAAGGTCTGGGGGTCTCTGGGGGTCTCTGGGGGGTCTCAGGGGTCTCGCTGGGGGTCTCTGGGGGTCTCTGGGGGTCTCTGGGGGTCTCCAGGGGTCTCGGGGGTCTCTTGGGGGTCTCTGGGGGTCTCTGGGGGGTCTCTCTGGGGGTCTCTCGGGGGTTCTGGGGGGTCTCTGGGGGTCTCTGGGAAGGTCTGAGGGTCTCTGGGGTCTCTGGGGGGTCTCAGGGGTCTCTGGGGGGTCTCTGGGGGGTCTCTGGGGGTCTCTGACTCTGCCCCCCCAGGTACGAGCTGCAGGACGAGCGCAGCCCCCCCCTGACTTTGGGGACCCCCCCAGTTCCCACGGTTGGCCTGGGGGTCGGGACCCCCCCCACCGCTGCCGCCCCTCCCCACCCACCAAAGAGGCGCCGGGCCCCTCCCCCCCGCGCGCCCCCCTCCCCCCCTCGACTGTTCTGACCCCCCTCGTGCTCTTGGGGGACCCCCCCCCCAAACTGGGGGGGCGCTTTGGAGCTGCTGCCGCCGCTGGGGGTGTCCCCAAATTCGGGTGTCCCCAAATTCCGGGTGTCCCCAAATTCAGGGGTGTCCCCGAACTGTCACCAGAGTGTCCCCAAACTGTCACCAAAGCCGGGATGTCCCAGATTGTCACTGGGATGTCCCCAAATTGTCACCGGGGTGTCCCCAGAGTGTCACCGCTGGGATGTCCCCAGATTCCGGGTGTCCCCGAATTGTCACCAAAGCCGGGATGTCCCCAAATTCCGGGATGTCCCCAAGGTGCCACCACCAAGATGTCCCCAAGGTGTCACCGGGGTATCCCCAAATTGTCACCGGGGTGTCCCCAAATTGTCACTGTGGGATGTCCCCAAGGTGTCACCACTGGGATGTCCCCAAATTGTCACCAAAGCCGGGATGTCCCCAAATTCTGGGATGTCCCCAAATTGTCACCAGGATGTCCCCAAGGTGTCACCAAAGCCGGGGTGTCCCCAGATTGTTACTGCGGGGTGTCCCCAGGGTGCCACCACTGGGATGTCCCCAAATTGTCACCGTGGGGTGACCCCAAATTGTCACCGGGGTGTCCCCAAATTGTCACCAAAGCTGGGCTGTCCCCAAGGTGTCACTGCCAGAGTGGCACCGGGATGTCACCGGGATGTCACCGGGATGTCACCGGGATGTCACCGGGTGTCCCTGGGATGTCACCGGGTGCCACTGCAAGGCCACCGCTGTGTCGCCACCACCGTGATGCCACCGCCGCCACCGGGTGTCACCGGGATAACCGGGATGTCACCGGGTGTCACCGGGATGTCCCTGGGATGTCACCAGGATGTCACCGAGTGTCACCGGGATGTCACCGGGGTGTCACCGGGATAACCGGGATAACCGGGATGTCACCGAGTGTCACCGGGATGTCACCGGGTGTCACCGGGATAACCGGAATGTCACCGGATGTCACCGGATGTCACCGGGATGTCCCTGGGATGTCACCGGGATGTCCCTGATGTCACCGGGATGTCACCGGGATGTCACCAGGATGTCACCGGGATGTCACCGGCTGTCACCGGCTGTCGCCGCCCCTCCCCCCCCGCTGCCTTGCCGGGTCTGCGTCCCCGCCCCTCCCCCCGCGCTAATAAAGGAGGGAGGACACGGTGGCGGCTCCGCGTGGCCTCGGGGCGTGGCCGCGGCCCCGGGGGGTCCCCAGGGGTCATCGGGGGGTCCCCCGTGGGGGTGGGGGGGGTGGGTGTCCCTTTGGGGTGTCCCTGGGGTGTCCCAGGGGTGTCCAGTCGCGGGTGACCTCCCTGAGGTGTCCCCAGGGGTGTCCCCAGTGGCGATGGGTGTCACTTTGGGGTGTCCCCCGTGGGGTCCGAGTGTCGGATGTCACTTTGGGGTGTCCCCTGGGGTGTCCCCAGTGGGGTGCAGACACTGGGTGACCTCCCTGGGGTGTCCCTTGGGATGTCCCCAGTGGGGTCTGAGTCCTGGATGTCCCCAGGGGTGTCCCCAGTGGGGGTGGGTGTCACTTTGGGGTGTCCCTTGGGGTGTCCCATGGGTGTCCAGTCGCGGGTGACCTCCTGAGGTGTCCCCGGGGTGTCCCCAGTGGGGGTCCGAGTGTCGGATGTCCCTTTGGGGTGTCCCCAGTGGGGGGCGGGTGTCCCTTTGGGGTGTCCCCCGTGGGGCGCAGACACTGGGTGACCTCCCTGGGGTGTCCCTTGGGTGTCCACTCGCGGGTGTCCCCTCGGGTGTCCCCGGAGGTGTCCCCGAGCTGTCCCCCTGCCTCGGTGCCCCCTTGGGTGGCGGTGCCACCTCCGTGCCCATCTAAAGCCAAAACATCCCCGCGGGGCGCGGGCGCGGTCCCGCGCGGCCCCGCCCCCTCATGAATAATCACCGCGCTCATTAGCGCGTGACGCAGCCGCGCGGTGACGCCCGAGCGCGCAAGGACCGGACGGGAGCAGCAGCCGCCGCCATGGTGCGCACCGGGCACCGGGAACCGGGAACCGGGACCGGGATGGGCACCGGGAGCGGCACCGGGAGCGGCACCGGGAGCGGCACCGGGAGCGGCGGGCGGGGCGGGGCCGGGGGTCGCGGTGCGGAGGGGATTTGGGGCGGGGATGGCGCGGGGGGGTCCCGGGGGCACCGGGATGGGAACCGGGATGGGAAGCGGGCGGGAACCGGGCGCGGGGTCGCGGGGGCAGCGGCCGCTCCGTGCGCGGGCGGTGCCGCCGCCGGTGCGCGCTGACCGCCGCGCTCTCCCCGCAGTGCGACTTCTCGGAGGAGCAGACCGCGGGTGAGTGAGCGGCACCGGGCACCGGGCACCGGGCACCGGGAGCGAGCGGAGCCCCCCGAGCTCGGGCCGCGGCCAGGGGACCCCCCGGTCCCGGTCCCGGTCCCGGTTCGGCCGCTCCCGGCGCTGCCTGCGCGGCCTCGGGCGGGGCCTTCCCGGTGCAAAGTCCGGCCCGGGCGGGGCCGCTCGCGCCGGGGGATGGCGGCACCGGCTGGGCTGAGCACCGGGCGGGAACCGGGACGGGAGCCGGGACGGGAACCGAGGCAGGAACCGGGGCAGGAACCGGGGCCGGGGGGGTTCGGGCCCCTCCTGCGCAATTTGCCCTTTTATGGGCATGGCGCGCGCGGCCGCGCATTCCTGCGGGGCGGGGCCGCGCGTTCCGGAGCGCTCCCGGTTACCGGGACCCGCCGGGATCCTCCCAGGGCCCGCCGGGATCCTCCCGGTCCTACCGGGACCAACCGGGATCCTCCCAGGGCCCGCCGGGACTCACCGGGGTCAACCCGGTCCTACCGGGACCAACCGGGCTCATCCCGGTTATGGGGACCCGCCGGGCTCCTCCCGGTTACCGGGCCCCGCCGGGCTCCTCCCGCTCCCCCCGGCGCCATCGGGCACCGGCAGCATCCCCGCGGGCGGGGGCCCGACCTGCATCCCGGGCGGCGTCGGGTTCCACCGGGAAACCGGATCCCACCGGGAAACCGGATCCCGGCGGGCAGCGGAACCCGAGCCGCGGCCGGAGCGGGGGTGAAGGCTGCGGGTTTCGGGGTCCCGGGGATGCGGCCGGGGGTCCCTGAGGTGTTCGGTACCGGGGGTCCCTGGAGGAACAAACCCGGTGTCCCGGGGGGTCCCGGTGTTGTCACGGGGGTCCCGGTGGTCCCTGGTGCCATTGACGCGGGATTTGGGGGTTCCGGTGCTGCTGGATTTTGGGGTCCCGGGGCCACTGGAGCCAGGGGAGAGTCCCGGTGCTCCCGGTGGTTCCGTGGTGACCTGGGAGGTCCCGGTGGTCCCGGTACTGACCCGGGTGGGTTCTGTCGGTCCCACCCCTGACCCGGGGGGTCCCGGTGCTCCCCCACTGACCCGGGGGCTTCTGTCGGTCCCGGGTGTCCCTGGTGGCCCCGCCCCGACCCGGGGAGGTTCTGTCGGTCCCGGTGGCCCCTGCCTGACCTCGCGGGGGCCCCGCCTGACCCGGGGTGGTTCTGTCGGTGCCCGGGGGGTTCTGTCCGTCCCGGTGGCCCCGGTGGTCTCACACTGACCCGGGGGTTCTGTCGGTCCCGGTGGCCCCGGTGGTCTCGCCATTGACCCGCGGGGGTTCTGTCGGTGCCGGGGGGCATCTGTCGGTTCCAGGGGGTTCTGTCGGTCCCGCGGGTTCTGTCGGTCCCGGTGGTTCTCACACTGACCCGGCGGGGTTCTGTCGGTCCCGAGGGGGTTCTGTCCGTCCCGGTGGCCCCGGTGGTCTCACACTGACCCGGCGGGGTTCTGTCGGTCCCGAGGGGGGTTCTGTCGGTCCCGGGGGTCTGTCGGTCCCGGGGGTTCTGTCCGTCCCGGTGGCCCCCGGGTGGTCTCACACTGACCCGGGGGTTCTTGTCGGTCCCGGAGGGGGTCTGTCGGTCCCGGGGGGTCTGTCGGTCCCGGGGAGGATCTGTCAGTCCCGGGGGGCTCTGTCGGTCCCGGGGGGTGTCTGTCGGTCCCTGGGGGTTCTGTCGGTGCCGGTGGTCTCACACTGACCTCGGCGAGGTTCTGTCGGTCCCGGGAGATCTGCCGGTGCCGGGGTGGTTCTGTCGGTGCCGGCGGGGTTCTGTCGGTCCCGGGGTTCTGTCGGTGCCGGCGGGGTTCTGCCGGTCCCGGCGGGGTTCTGTCGGTCCCGGGAGGATCTGTCGGTCCCGGGCGGGTTCTGTCGGTCCCGGCGGGTTCCGCCGGTCCCGGGCGGGGTTCTGTCCGGGTCCCGGCGGGTTCTGTCGGTGCCGGCGGGGTTCTGTCGGTCCCTGGGGGTTCTGTCGGTGCCGGTGGCCCCGGCTGACCCGCGGCTCCGCAGAGTTCAAGGAGGCGTTCCAGCCTTTGACCGCACGGGCGACGGGAAGATCCTGTACAGCCAGTGCGGGGACGCGATGCGGGCGCTGGGGCAGAACCCGACCAACGCCGAGGTGATGAAGGTGCTGGGCAACCCCAAGAGCGATGGTGAGCGGGTGGGGGATCCCCCCTTCCCCACCCACCCCCCTGGGGATCCCCGGGACCCCCACCCACGGCGCTGTCCCCGCAGAGATGAACGTGAAGACGCTGAGCTTCGAGCAGTTCCTGCCCATGATGCAGACGATCGCCAAGAACAAGGACCAGGGATGCTTCGAGGATTACGTGGAGGGGCCGCGGTGTTTGACAAGGAGGGCAACGGCACCGCCATGGGGGCTGAGATTCGCCACGCGCTCGCCACCCTGGGTGAGCTCCCTCAGACCCCGGGGCTCCCCCGGAACGGGATCCTGCTGGGAGAGTTTGGGGAGGGAGGTGGGAGCCCGGGATTTGGGGTGGGTCCCCACGGGTGTAGATCTCGGCGGAGCCTCCAAGTGTTGCTGTGTGGGAGGGTTACAGAGGGCGAGAGGACACAGTAATTTTGCGGGGTGCGAGAAAGGACGGAAAGAACAGTTTGTTGAAGGATGTCATGGCTTTAAATAAGTCCATGAAAAACAAAGACAGTTCATAAAAAACAAAATACAGTTTGTGAAAAACAGAATACAGACAGTTCATGAAAAACAAAATACAGTTCGTGAAAAACAGAATACAGACAGTTCGTGAAAAACAAAAACAGTTCATAAAAAACAAAATACAGTTCGTGAAAAACAGAATACAGACAGTTCATGAAAAATAAAATACAGACAGTTAATGAAAAACAAAAATCAGAAAATTAGTGAAAAACAAAATACAGAAAATTAGTGAAAAACAAAAATACAGTTAATGAAAAACAAAATACAGACAGTTCATGAAAAAGAAAATACAGAAAATTAGTGAAAAACAAAATACAGTTCATGAAAAAGAAAATACAGATAGTTCGTGAAAAACAGAATACAGACAGTTCATGAAAAATAAAATACAGACAGTTCATGAAAAAAATCAGAAAATTAGTGAAAAACAAAATACAGAAAATTAGTGAAAAACAAAATACAGTTAATGAAAAACAGAATACAGACAGTTCATGAAAAAGAAAATACAGAAAATTAGTGAAAAACAAAATACAGTTAATGAAAAAAAGATACAGACAGTTCATGAAAAGCAAAATACAGTTTATGAGAAACAAAATACAGACAGTGAAAAATAAAATACAGTTAATGAAAAAAAAATACAGACAGTTCATGAAAAACAAAATAAAAAAAATCCAAGAAAACCCCAGAATTGCTCAGAGGAGGAGACACCTCTCATCCCAGGCTTCTCACAGATCCAGCAGGTGTTTATCTTTTGTTAAAATTCTTTCTCTTGTGTTTACAGTAGAGGAAGAGGCTCTAGGCTGGGAAAAGTCCTGGCTGAGCCTGAGAAAGTTAAACTGGAAAAAATCCTTAAAGATTCTCGCTGGGGCTGCAATGGGGTTCCCAGGGCCTGGGGGTCCTCAGGCACAGAAATGGGGGGGGCTCTGGTGCACCGGGGGTCCCAGAGGTGCTGCCGGGGAGGGGTCCCAGTGTCTCGGTGGTCCAGGTGCTGTGGGGGTCTCGGTGCTGCTGGCACAGGATGGGTCTGGGGGTCCTGAGGCACCAATCTGAGCTCTTTGAGACCCCCCCCAGGGTGACCCGGTGTCCCCCCCCAGGTGAGAAGATGACGGAGGAGGAGGTGGAGCAGCTGGTGGCCGGGCACGAGGACAGCAACGGCTGCATCAACTACGAAGGTGAGGGGGGGGTCCTGGGGGTCCCTGGGGGTCCTGGGGGTCCTGGGGGTCCTGGGGTCCTGGGGTCACCCACAGCCCCAGCCCCCTCCTCTCTTGACCATCATGTCTCGTTCCTTCCCCCAGCCTTTGTGCGACACATCTTGTCAGGGTGACGCCGCAGGGGTAACGCCTCCCCCGCCCCTCCTCAGTTACTTCTGTTTATTTTTCATTCCTTCCTTTTTTTTCCTGTGTCTCTAACTCCTGCCCTAACGTCTTTTTTTTAACTTTTAAAAAATGCAGAAAAAAGGCCGCCTGGTTCCTGCCTTGGTGCCCCCCCAACCCCCGCATGCCCTCTGCATGGAGCCCCCCGCGTGCCAGGGCTGGTTTTGGGAGGGGGCTGCAGGGAGCCCCTCACCAAGTGGGCTGCCGGGTCCTCCCCTGCGCCTTGGAGCCGCTTTTTGACTTTTTGGTTTTCCTGGCTCTCTCTCCTGGATTTTGGGGTGGGGGCTGGCAGAGCTTCCTGACCCTCCTCTTCTCTCCACAGAGCTGGTCCGATGGTGCTGAGCGGCTGAAGACCCCTCCCCCATTATTCTGTGCCCCCTCCCCCATCCTCTGTCCCTCCTCACTCGATTTTGTGCCTTTTTTCCCCTCATTTTTCTGTCACCTCCACCACGTCCCCACGCCCCCCAGCCCCCCACTCGTGGCTAAATTATTGCTCCACAGCACCAAATAAAGGCTCAGAATTGTTCCTGTGCCCTCCCCTCGTGTGTGTGTCAACTCGGACAAACCCAGCACCACCAGGCCAGCTTCTTCCCGCCTGGGACTTGAATTTTTATTTTATTGGTTTTTTAAAAAGAAACGAACAGAAAAACCAGAACAACAAAAAAACAAAACCAAAAAAGGGATGAGGATGAGGATGAGGAGGAGCTGGGAGGGGGAGTTGTTTTTTTTGAGGGGGGGGAAATGCCCATGTGCCAGGTGGGATTGAGCTGTCTCATAAATAACCGGGGAGCAGAGACCGGCCCCCCCGGGAGACCAACACTTAAATAAAAATCCGGGACAATCATAAAAAAAGAGCAAAGCTGGGGAGGAGGAGGAGGAGGGCGGGAGGGGCCGCTGGGGCCGCTCTGGGGGCTGCGGCGTCCGGGGGGCTCAGGCCGGGGTCTCACTGGGTGGGGGCACGGGGGTGGCCGTGCTGGGGTGGGCACCGATGGGCTCCGGCTGCAGGGGGGACCTTGGTCTGCGGGAGAGAAAACACAAAACCGGGCGGGGGTCAGCGCGGCCGGGCGGGGGGCGGGGGCAGACACAGGACAGCACAGCAGCCCCTCCCTCCCGCCGCGCCCCCGCACCTTCTCGCCGGAGCCCCGTCGTTCCTCACCTGCCAGGCCGGGAAGGAGGTTTCTGCACGGCGGCCACGATGGCGGGCTGTGCGCGGCGGCCGAGCCCCCCCCGGCAGCGGCGGCAGCGGCGGCGCCGCGGGTGGGCGCCGGGGGCAGCCCCCCACCCCCGGCATGCTGCTGGCCAGGGCCCCATGCGGCGGGAGCGGGGCCGGGGCGCGGGGAAGGGGTCGCAGGGGGCTAGCCATGCTGGGCGGCGGCGCGGGGCATTACCGGGCGGCGGCGGGTGCGCGGGGCCGGGGCCGGAGCCGCTGCTGCTGCTGCCGATGGCGCCGCCCCCGAGCAGAGAGCCCGGCACCGGCTGGGGGGGCGGCGGCTGCGGCGGGAACGGCGCCGGGGCTGCGGGAGAGAGGGGGGGTGAGGTGAGACCCCCGCCCGGCATTCGGTGTGGGAAGAGTGTGAGACCCCCGCCCGGCATTCGGTGTGGGAAGAGTGTGAGACCCCTGCCCGGCATTCGGTGGGGGGAGAGGGGAGGTGAGACCCCTGCCCTTATCCATCCAGCCCCCCACGGCGCCGGGGCTGCGAGAGAGAGAGGGGAGGTGAGACCCCCGCCCGGCATTCGGTGTGTGGGAGAGAGGTGAGACCCCCGCCCGGCATTCTGTGTGGGGGAGGGAAGTGAGACCCCCGCCCGGCATTCAGTGTGGGGGAGAGAGTGTGAGACCCCCCACCCTTTATCCATCCAGCCCCCCACGGCGCCGGGGCTGCGGAGAGAGGGGGTGAGACCCCGCCCGGCATCTGGTGTGGGGAGAGGGAGGTGAGACCCCCGCCCATCACTCGTGGGGGGAGAGGGGAGTGAGACCCTGCCCGGCATTCGGTGGGGGGAGAGGGAGGTGAGACCCCCGCCCCGGCATTCAGTGTGGGGAGAGAGGTGAGACCCCCACCCTTATCCATCCAGCTCCCCACGGCGCCGGGGCTGGGAGAGAGAGGGCGGGTGAGACCCTGCCCATCGTCGTGTGTGGGGGAGAGGGGAGGTGAGACCCCCGCCCATCATTCAGTGTGGGAGGGGGGGAGGTGAGACCCCCTGCCCGGCATTCAAAGTGTGGGGGAGAGAGTGTGAGACTCTCCGTCCGGCACTGAATGTGGGGGGAACAGAATGTGAGACCCCCGACCATCGTTCAGTGTGGGGGGAGAGGGGAGGTGAGACCCCCCACCCTTATCCAGCCACCCCCTGGAACTGGGGCTGGGGGGAGAGAGGGGATGTGGGACCCCCACCCTTATTCAGCCACACTGGCACTGGGGCTGGAGGAGGGAGAGGGAAATGTGAGACCCCACCCATCATTCAGTGTGGGGAGAGAGGGGATGTGGGACCCCCACCCTTATCCAGCCACCCCCTGGCACCGGGGCTGCGGAGGAGGGAGAGGAAATGTGAGACCCCCACCCATCATTCAGTGTGGGGGCTGCAGGGAGACCCCCACCCTTATCCAGCCACCATGAGAGGTGGGGGCTGTGGGGAGAGCACCCCTGAGACCCCCACCCTCATCCACATCCCAAAGCTGGGGCAGAGGGGAGAGAAGGGGAGAATTCCTGTGAGACCCCCACCCTTATCCAGCCACCCCTTGGAGCTGGGGGTGTGGGGAGAGAAGGAAACCACCCCTGAGACCCCCACCCTCATTCAGCCAGCCCTCAGAGCCAGGGCTGAAACCCATCGGTGAGACCCCCCACCCAAACCCCCCAGCACAGGGCTGCAGGGGGTGTCAGGAGACCCCATCAGTGAGACCCCCACTCCCAAATCCCTCAGTCATCAGCACAGCCCAAACCCCCTTGGAAAGCAGCAGTGACAGACCCCAATGGTGAGACCCCCACCCCAATCAGCACCACAGCGCACCCCCATCCCCTCAGAATGCAGCAGTGACAGACCCCAGTACTGAGACCCCCACCCCAAAATCCTCAATATCAGCTCAACCCAAACCCCCTTTGGAAAGCAGCAGCCACAGACCCCATCGGTGAGACCCCCCACCCCTGACATCAGCACCAGTGACCCCCAAAAATCCCCCAGAATGCAGCACGTGACAGACCCCAGTACTGAGACCCCCACCCCAAAATCCTCACTATCAGCTCAACCCAAACCCCCTTTGGAAAGCAGCAGTGACAGACCCCTTAATGGTGAGACCCCACCCCAAATCCTCCTCACTCAGCGACACCCCTCCCCCAAAACTCCCCTTTGAAAGTGACAGACCCCAGCGGTAGAGACTCCCAACCCAAATCTTCAGCACTCAGCACACCCCTCCCCAAAAACCCCTTGAAAACACCACGGACAGACCCCAGTGGGAGACCCCACCCCAAATTCCTCACCATCACCGACAGCCCAAACCCCCTTGAAACATCACTGACAGACCCCACGGTGAGACCCCCACCCCAAATTCCCTCACCATCACCACAGCCCAAACCCCTCTGAAAGCAGCAGCCACAGACTAATGGTGAGACCCCCACCCCGAATCCTCCCTCAGCACCAGCACTCCGCTCCCAACCCCCTGAACACTCTCGCCCCCAGCCCCACTGACCGTGGCGACCGCCGGCTCCTGGGGGCGGGCGGGCCGCGGGCGGGCGGCTCGGGCAGGGGTTTCGGCCGACGCCCCCCACCACCACGGCGGGGGCCAGCGGGTGGGCGGCGGGGGCCAGGGGGCGGCGCAGGGCCGGGCGCCGCGGGGCAGCGGGCGGGCTGCTGCTGCTGCTGCTGCTGCAGGTGCTGGAAGTGCTGTCGCCGGGCGCGTGATCTCAAGACTTGAGCTGCTCCATGTGGAACGCCTGGCGGCCGGCGAGCAGCCGCTGCCGCTGGTACTCCAGCTGCGGGCGGGGAAGGGCGGGGGCACGGGGCAGGGGGATATGGGCACGGGGACACGCACGGGGATATGCACGGGACATGGTGGGGGGAAGGGACATGGGGGCACGGGGATGCACGGGATACGCACGGGGACAGATATGGGGGGCACGGGACACGGGGGGCACGGGACACCTGGGAGGGGCAGGGGAATCATGCACGGGGACAAATCGGGACATGGGGGCACGGGACATGGGGCACGGACATGCACATGAGGGACATGGGGCAGAGGGACATGACGGGACGATGGGGGCACAGGGACACATGGGGCACAGGACAATCACGCGACACTGCAGGGGACACAGCAGGGCAGGGGCACATGGGGCACGGACACACAAAGGGATCATCGCACAGGGCACAGGACACGGACGAATCACGAGGGACACGCGGGCACGGGACACACAGGACACAGCACAGGGACAAGCACAGGACATGGACACAGGACACAGAGGATGGACAAGCGGACACACAATGGGACACGAACAGGACACAGGACACGGCACATGGACATGGGCACGGGACATGGACATGGACAAGAGGCACAGTGGACAGTGGACATGAAAAATGGACATGGAATGGACATGGGAAATAATGGGGTAATGGGACACAAAAGAGGACACACGGAGGGAGGGAAGGATGAATGAGGAAACTTTATAAAATATGGACATAAAATATAAAATAATATAAATAAATATATAAATAAATAAATAAATAAATATGGGAAGGAGGAATCAGGAAAATATGGATAAATATAAATATATATATAAATAAATAAATATGAAAAATAAATAAATAAATAAATAAATATTGGAAGGGATAAATATGGATAGAATATAAAATAAATAAATACATATATATAAAGAATAAATAAAAGAAAGAAAGAAGGAATAAAGGATGAATGAAATGGACGTATAAATAACAGAAAATAAATATACATAAATATATATATATATATAGAAGGAAAATAGAAGAGATGGAAACATGGTGGAGACAGTGGACATGGAGTGCATGGATAAAGACGAAAGAAAGGTATGGTGAAGGGGCCCAAGATAAGGAGATGGGGTGAAGAGGAAGGAAAAGGAGAATGGAATTGTATGGACAGGGAAGGAAGGAAATGGAAGGAAATAGCCAGCATTGATCCTTGATCCTTAACCAACTTCCGGATCTTGTCCTTGTTTATCCTGACCATCCTTCACTGACCTCACCTGAAACTGACCCTTAATCAGGATCTCCCCGACCCGGTTTGTCCTGACCGACCCTAATCTTGATGAAACCGGATCCCCAATGTTCGAACCGGATCCTTTGATCTCAATCTGTTTGTTCTGGTTTGTCCTGACTATCCACTTTAATGATCTCCACATGATCCTGACGATCCTCGACCTCGACCAGTTCGGTTTTGTTTGATCTTCCAGTTTCCACCTGTTTAACGACTTTGATCTATCGGTTTGTCGACCTTAATCTCTGTTCTTGTTTGTTTAACGGATGCTGAACCTAAACTACAATTTATCTCTAATCTACACCTCTACCTGACGACACCTCGGTCCCTTTATGGATCATGTCCTCGGAACTATCTGTCGGTTTTAAAGGATCTGGCGGACTTCTTCGAAGACTGATCTTCAAAGATGTCTGTCATCGACAACCACGCTTCTGTCGGCAGTTAAGATCCCATCCACCACCTCCCTTTATCTCTCCCTTTACTTGCCTTTAATCTCCTGTCCTCCTCCCCTTTACCTCCTTCCTCTTCCCTGACCTCCTCCCTCCTTTTCCTTTATTCTCCTCCTCTTTTCTCCTGACCTCCTCCTCTCCTTTCTCCTGACCTCCTTTTCCCTCTGACCTCCTCCTCCTTTTCCTCTTCCCGCATCCTCCTCTCTCCTGACCTCCTTTTTCTCCTCCTTTTCCTCCTTTCCTCCTTTCCTGACTTCCTCCTTCTCCTCGATCCCTTTTCCCCTGACCTCCTCCTTTCTCCTTCGAGCCTCCTTTTCCTGATCCTTCTCTTCCTCCTTTTCTCCCTCCTTTCCATCCTCCTTTCCCTTTTTCCTTTATTTTTCCATCCTCTCCTCTTTCTCTCTCCCTACTGTTTCGACCAATCTCCCTTTGCCGCATCTTCAACCTGATTCCTCTGCCGTTCAAAATCCCGACGTTCCTCGCTATTCAACTGTCCTGTCCGGTCCTGTGCCTGTTCACCTTGTCTTGACGGCGCGGCGGTCGTCCTCTCGTCGACAAACCGTCCGTCCGCACCGTTCATGCCCCACCGCTTCGGTCTCACCTGCATGTTCCCCGAAATCCCCAGCCCCCAGTTCCCCAGTTCTGCCCCTGCAGTTCCCCATCCTTGCCCCCTGTGTGTTCCAGCACCGACCGCAAAATTCCCCATTGATCCCTCCAGTTCCCTTTGTGTTCTGTTCACGTGCCCCTGTCTGCCCCAGCCCCGTGATCTCCATTCCGTGCCCCAGCCCTGTGTTCTAAAAACCCGACCCTTTAGTTCTGTAATGCCCTCAGCTCCACCACCCTGTGACTGTCCCCTCGAGGTCCCTCAGCTTCACCTGTGAAACCACTCATCTGAAAACCCTCTAGTCTCTGTCCTCGGTTCTCCCTTTGACTGTTAGAAACCTTGTCCCCGACATCCTCTTAGTGGTTCTCGAGAACCTCGTGGTCCTCTCAGTCTCGGTTCCTCTAGCTCCCGACTGAAATCTCTTTAATTTCTTGTCCTCTAGTCTTCTACATCAAACCTTACTTCAATTCTCCTCATTCTTTTCTCCTCTCCTTCGGTTCTGGTTTTCTTCCTATTCTCCTGCCAGTTGCCATCCTGCCTCGAGGCCACCTTAGCCCTGGCACCTCTGAACCTGGCCTTCAGGCTCCCCTCACTTCCTCTCTAGTCTCTGAATTTTATTCTTGAGGCCTGGCTTCTGGCTTTCTACCTGTCAGACTGACCTTGACCTTTGATCTTGCCTGGCCTCCGGTCTTGAGACCTCGAACCTCGAGACCTCTTGAGATCTTGCCCCGTCCCCGACCTCGATCCTGCCTGACCTCGACCTCTGACTCCTCGACTCCTGGAGACCCAATCCTCGACCTCGACCCTGACCCTGATCTGCCCGACTTCGACCTCTTGAGACCTTTGACCTCGCAGGCGACTTCACCAATCTCTGACCTCTGAGACCCTCGACCCTCTTGATCCTGTTCGACCCCGGAGCCCCTGACCCTCGAACCCTCTTGAGACCCTGTTCAATCCTCTCGACCTCGACCCTGACCTCGATCCTGTCCGCCCCTCGACCTCTGACCTCTGTTCGACCTTTGACCCTGACCCTTAATCCTCGACTCCTGAGACCCCTCAACCCCTGAGACCCTGTGAGACCCTGCCCGGTCCTCGATCCTGATCCCTGTTCCCTGAGACCCGCTCCGCCCACCACCCTTGTGACCCTCCCCCACCCTGACCCTGAGCCCCCAGCCCCATCCTCCTCACCCTCAGCCCCCGACCCCTACCCCTGACCCTCCCCAGCCCCTGACCCTCCCAACCCTCCCCACGCCCCCAGCCCTCCCCAGCACCCTGACCCTCCAGCCCCTGACCCCAGCCCTCCCCCAGCCCTCTGACCCCTCCCTTCCCCGACCCTCAGCCCCCTCCTTACGCCCCCAGTCCTCCCTACGCCCCCTGACCCTCCCCCAGCCCCTCCCTCAGCCCCCTCTCCAGCCCCTCTGACCCTCCCTCTAGCCCCTCCCCACGCCCCCTGATCCACCCCCAGCTCCTGACCCTCCCCTGCCCCTCCCCACCCCCTGACCCTCCATTCCCCCGACCCCTCCCCAGCCCTCCCCTGACCCTCCCAGCCCTGACCCTCCCCAGCCCTCCCCCAGCCCCCGGACCCTCCCCCCCAGCCCTCCCCAGCCCCTGACCCTCCAGCCCCTCAGTCCCTCCCCCAGCCGCCCTGACCCTCCCCAGCCCCTCAGCCCCTCTCCAGCCCCTCTGACCTCCCCAGCCCTCCCCAGCCCTCTGCCCCTCCCTCCCTACCTTACATGATCGACTTCGGTTTCGGCCGCTTCCAGCGGTCGGCCCGTCACCTTGCCTCCACCCGCGCACGTGCCTCCACCACGCCGCGGCATCCTCCCTTCTGACCCGCAGAACCTCTGAACCCCAACCGCCAGAACCCCGGCCAGTTCCCCGCGCCCCGCCTCGATGGCGCGGTCCTGACGTCAGCCTGTTCTGCCCCGGTTTTACCTTTTGCGCCCCACTCGACTTTATCGATATCCTGAACAGCTTTCCCTTGTTGTAGTTATCCTGATGAACCTTTATCTCAATTCCTTGACCTTTATCTCCAGGAAATTGACCGACGGAACCTTGACTTTATCCTTTATGATCCGATTCTGAAATTGACTTATTTCTCAATCCTTTAAGATCGACCTTCTATCCTAACGAGAATCTGATCCGATTGACCCTTTGACTCCAGTCTTTCTCCAGTTGTTTCTGGATATCCGGTATTCATCCTTCCGAGACTTTGATCCGATCGACCTTTATTTCCGGAACCCGTGACTTCATCCTTTGACCTTTGATCGACGATCTTCGATCCTCGACATCCGGTTCAGCCCCTTCCCAGCTTTGCTCGAATCCTCGATCTTATCCTTCCTGATCCTCGATCCCCTATGTCATCCCCAATCTCCCTGTCCTTGTCCTCCCCTGATCGACTCCACCCCATTAACCTCACCCTCCCCTGAGTCCTTGTTCTCCCGGTGATTTGTTCCCTGACCAATCTCCCCATTCCTTGTCCCCTGTCCTTGTTCTCCCCGATTTGTTCTTCCGGACCTATCCTTACTTTGCCTTCCTCGATCCTTCCCTGTCCTTGTCCTCTACAGGATCTGTTCCAGGATTCAGTCTTCCCCGACCGATCCCCGACTCCTGTCCTCTGTTAATTCCCACCCCAGACTCCCAATTCTCCCCTGACCCCTCCCCATACCCTTGTCCTTCCCTACACCCCATCCCTCTCCCCATTCCCACACCCCAATCCCCACACCCCATTAACCTCCCCACATCCCCACCTTCTCCCCACACCCACACCCTCCCCACACCCCCACTCTTCCCCACCCTCACCCAGCCGACCCTGGCCACCAGCCGATCCAATTCACTGCCACGTGCTCCGCGATCGCCGCCGTTCACCATTGCCGTCCTCCGGTCCTCCGGTCCTGATGGTGGCGTGAAGCGGATGTAATTTTCGTCCTGCGGCGTTCCACGTATTCACAATTTTGTCTGCCGTTCTGTATCTCCATGCTGGTCGACGTTCTACATAATTTCGTCTCTTTACAGTCTTGTATATATCATTTCAGTTACATACAATTTTATTTGGTTACATACTTAATTTACACGATTGTTACATATTCCATTTGGTTATTACATCGCATTGGGGTCACATACAATCACTAAGTCACACACACACCTACTAGTCAAGTACACACCTACTGCCAGACACACACCTACTTGTCAAGCACACGGCCTCTGGGCCACACAGCTCCTGTCACACACACCTTACTGGGGTCAAGCACACAGTTCCACTGGGGTCACACACAGCTCCTAGTCACACACACCTACTAGTCACACACCTACTGCTGGCTGCCTTTGTCACATACTCTACTGGGGTTACACATACCTACTAGTCAAGCACACACACACTGCCACACACAGCCTCTTGGGTCACACACACCTCACTGGGGTCAAGCACACACACCCACTGGGGTCACACACACACCTACTGGGGTTTCAAGCACACATGCACTGGGGTCACACATGGCTCACTGTTTCACACACACACCCCACTGGGGGTCACACACTCCACTGGGGTCACACACACACCCACTGCTTTCACACACACCCACTGGGGGTCATCACACACCCACTGTCACACACACACCCTACTGGGGCCATACACAGCCCCCTGGGGATACACACACCCACTGGGGTCACACACACACCCACTGCACATCACTGGTCACACACACCTACTTGTCACACACTACTGGGGGTCAAACACACACCCACTGGGGTCAGCACATACACCCACTGGGGTCACACACACACCCACTGGCCACACACACACTGGGGGTCATCACACACACACACTGGGGTCACACACAGCTCCTAGTCACACACACTCTGGGGGTCACACACACTCCACTGGGGTCACACACAGCTCTTGGGGGTCAACACACACCCACTGTCTGCACACACACCTACTGGGGGTCACACACAGCTCTGTCACACACACACCCTACTGGGGTCACACAGCACTGGGGTCACACACACACCCACTGGGGTCACACACACCCACTGGGGTCGCACACAGCCCTGGGGTCACACACACACCCACTGGGTCACACACACCCACTGGGGTCACACACACACTGGGGTCACACACCCACTGGGGTCACACACACACCCACTGGGGTCACACACACACCCACTCGGACACACACTGGGGTCACACACACCTGGGTCACACACCCACTGGGGTCATACACACATCCCTAGTCACACACACCCACTGGGGTCACACACAGCCCCTGGGGGTCACACACCCACACTGTCACACACACACCCACTGTCACACACACACCTACTGCAGGGCACACACACCCACTGGGGTCACACACACCCACTGGGGTCACACACATCCCCTGGGGTCACACACACCCACTGGGGTCACACACAGCCTCCTGGGGTCACACCTGCCCACTGGGGTCACACACACCACTGGGGTCACACACACGCTCACTCAGTCACACACACCCACTGGGGTGCACACACAGCAGAGTCACAGCCATACACACACCCTACTGGGGTCACACACACCCACTGGGGGTCACACACACACGTCACACGCACTGGGGGCTCACACAGCCCTGGGTCACACACACCCACTGGGTCACACACACCCACTCGGGGTCACACACAGCCTCAGCCACACACACCCACTAAGTCACACAGCCCCTAGTACACACCCACCCACTGGGGTCACACACACCCATCGGTCAAACAGCCCTCTGGGGTCACACACAGCCACCACAAGACACCTACTGGGGGTCACACACAGCACTCGGGTCACACACACTCCCTCGGGGTCACACACACTGGGGTCAAGCACATATGTTCCGCTGTGGTCACGCACACTCCACCCACTAGCAGTCACACACACACACTGGGGTCACACCCACCCCACTGGGGTCACACACACCACTGGGGTCACACACAGCAGTACACATCAGTCACACACACCCACTGGGGTCACACACACCCACTGGCCACACAGCCCTCCCTGGGGGTCACACACACACCCACTGGGGTCACACACAGCTCCTGGGGTCACATAGCACCCACTGGGGTCACACACAGCCCCTGGGGTCTGAAGCACACAGCCCCTGGGGTCACACACACCCACTGGGGCTCACACACACTCCCTGGGGTCACACACACCCACTGGGGTCACACAGCCCTGGGGTCACACACACACCCACTGGGGTCACACACAGCCCCTGGTCACACACACCCACTGGGGTCACACACACAGCTCGTCACACACCCACCCACTGGGGTCACACACAGCCCCTGGGGTCACAGCCACAGCCCCTGGGGTCACACAGCCACTGGGTCCCACACACACCCACTGAGGTCACACACGCCTCCCCTGGTCGCACACACACCAGCACTGTCAGCACAGCCCCTGGGGTCACACAGCCCTGGGGTCACACACACCCACTGGGGTCACACACACACCCACTGGGGGTCACACACCACTGAGTCACACACACAACCCACTGGGGTCACACACAGCACTGGGGCCACACACTGGGTCACACCCACCTACTGGTCCCACACAGCCCTGGGGTCACACACACCACTGGGGTCACACACACACCCCCTGGGGTCACACACAGCCCTGGGGCTTCACACAGCCCTGGGGGTCACACACACCCACTGGGGTCACACACACCCACTGGGGTCACACACATCCCCCTGGGGGTCACACACACCCTACTGGGTCACACACACCCACTGGGTGCACACAGCACTGGGTGTGCAGTCACACCACTGGGGGTCACACACACCACTGGGGTCACACACACACACACTGGGGTCACACACAGCTGGGGGTCACACACACCTACTCGTGCCACACACACACACACTGGGGGTCACACGCACGCACACACACTTTCTGTTCTGTCCCCATGTCCCCTCCCTGTCCCCATGTCCCTGTTCACATCCTCGCTGCACACATCGTCGTCCTCACATCCCTTATCCTGTCCCCCATGTCCCCCTGGGCTGCTGTCCTCTAAATCCCCTGCTCTGTCCCCACATCCCCCTGTTCCCCCACATCCCCCTGTCCCCCTCTATCTCCTCGGGTCCCCTTGTCCCCACATCCCTGTCACCACACAACCCCTGTCTGTCCCCACACCCCTGTCCTGTCTCCATGTCCCCCTTGTCTCACACCCCCGGCCCTGTCCCCCCACCGTCCTGTCCCCTGTCCCCTGTGCTGTCCCCACTCCCTGTCCTGTCCCCCACTCTCCCCTGTGCCGTCATGTCCCTGCTATACCCACACCCCCTGTGCTGTCCCCACTTCCTGTGCTGTCCCCACACCCCCTCTCCCGTCCCCACGCCCTCTGTCCCTGTCACCTCTCTCTGCGCTGTCATGTCCCCTCGTGCTATACCCACACCCCCGTCCTGTCCCCACCCTCTGCTGTCCCCCACACCCTCTCCCCTGTCCCCACGCCCCTGTGCTGTCCCCCACGCCCCTGTGCTGTCCCCCACTCTTCGTGCTGTCCCCCACTCTCCCCGTCCCCACGCCCCTGTGCTGTCCCCACACCCCTGTGCTGTCCCCACTCTCCTTTCCTCTCCTCCTCCGTCCCCACACCCCTGTGCTGTCCCCACACGTCCTGTCCCCCACGCCTCTCTCCCTGTCCCCACACCTCCCCTGTCCTGTCCCCACGCCCTGTGTCCCCCTCCCCCTGTCCCCCACGCCTCTGTCCTGTCCCCACGCCTCTGTGCTGTCCCCCCACGCCCCCTGTGCTGTCCCCGTCCCTCTCTCTCCCCCAAGCACACCTCCAGCAGCAGCTGCTCTCCCTGTCCCAGTCCACTGGCGCTGGCGGCTTTGCTCTCATGCGGGGGAGCTCGGGGTGAGGGGGATGATGAACCTGGGTGAGTGATGAACTCGGGATGAACCCGGGGATGATGAATTCGGGGATGAACCCGATGATGAACCCCGGGGTAGATGATGAATTCTGGGGATGAGCTGGGGGATGATGAACCGGGGTGAGGAGGATGATGACCTGGGATGAACCTGGGGGATAGATGAACTCGGGGGTGAGGGGGGATGATGAATTCGGGGATGAACCCGGGGATGATGAATTCGGGATGAACCCGGGGATGATGAACTCGGAGTGAGGGGGGATGATGAACTCGGGGTGAGGGGGGGATGATGGAACTCGGGGTGAGGGGGGATGATGAACTCGGGGATGAACCCGGGATGATGAACTCGTGAGGGGATGATGAATCCGGGATGAACCCGATATGAATTGTGGATGAACCCGGGGATGATGAACCTCGGGGTGAGGGGGGAGTGATGAATTCGGGGTGAGGGGGGGGATGATGAACTCGGTGAGATGATGAACCGGGTGAGGGGGATGATGAACTCGGGGTGAGGGGGATGATGAACTCAGGGGTGAGGGGATGATGAACTCAGGGGTAGATGATGAACTCCGGGGTGAGGGGATGATGAACTCGGGGTGAGATGATGAACTCTGAGGGGGAGGGTGATGACTGCGGGGTGAGGGGGCGGGGCGGGGCGGCGCCCACCTTGGACGGGACGTTTTTCTTGGTGTACATGTCGGTGCGCAGCCCGAAGTTCTGCATGTCGGCCGGCTTGTCCTTGCCCTTGTCCGGGAAACTGAGCATCTGCTGCGAGGCCGAGCTGGGCTGCTGCTGGGGGGGAGGGACGCGCTGGGAGGGGGCTGCGGGGCTGGACATCGGCTGTCCCTCCCCTCATCCTCCTCTTCAGCCTCATCCTCCTCCTCCTGCTTCTGCTCCTTGTCTTTACCCTCATCCTCATCCTCCTCCACTTCATCCTCCTCCTCTTCATCATCATCCTCATCCTCCTCCTCCACCACCTTCTCCTCCTCATCCTCCTCCTCTTCATCATCATCCTCATCCTTCTCCTCTTCATCTTCATCATCCTCATCCTCATCCTCCTGCTCCTCATCCTCATCCTCCTGCTCCTTCTCCCTCTCCTCCTCATCCTCCCCTCCTCATCCTCCTGCTTCTGCTCCTTGTCTTTATCCTCATCCTCCTCCTCCTCCACTTCATCCTTCTCCTCTTCATCCTCATCCTCCTCCTCCATCACCTTCTCCTCCTCATCCTCCTCCTCTTCATCCTCATCCTTCTCCTCATCTTCATCATCCTCATCCTTCTCATCCTCCTGCTCTCATCCTCATCCTCCTGCTCCTTCTCCCTCTCCTCCTCATCCTCATCCTCCCACTCCTCATCCTCCTGCTTCTGCTCCTTGTCTTTATCCTCATCCTCATCCTCCTCTTCATCCTTCTCCTCTTCATCCTCATCCTCCTCCTCCTCCTCCACCACCTTCTCCTCCTCCTCATCATCCTCATCCTTCTCCTCTTCATCTTCATCATCCTCATCCTTCTCATCCTCCTGCTCATCCTCATCTTCCTGCTTCTGCTCCTTGTCCGTACCCTCATCCTCCTCCTCCTCTTCATCATCATCCTCATCCTTCTCATCCTCCTGCTCCTCATCCTCATCCTCCTCCACTTCATCCTCCTCCTCTTCATCCTCATCCTCATCCTCATCCCTCATCTTCCTGCTCCTGCTCCTGGTCCTTGTCCTCATCCTCCTGCTCCTGCTCCTGCTCCTGCTCCCCGCTATCCCCCGGAGAAGCCACCGTCGCTCAGCAGCGCCCCTGGCCCCTCATCACGTGTCGGCCGCTGCTCCCCCGGGGCAGGGCGTGCATGGGAGGGAGGAGGGCAGGAGCCTCCTCGCCAGCGGCGGGGGCTGACCTCAAGGAGCCACCAGCTCCCGGCTTCTGCCCTTTCACCTCGGGCTGACCAGCTCCTCCCATCTCTTTGCTCTAGTGCCCGGTCTTGGCTGCTGCCGCCTCCTGCCGCCCTGAGGCACGCGATCTGAAGCTGTGCATCCCCCACCCCCGCCCTCGCTTCCACATCCCCCAAGACCGGGGCGCCAGGGCTGAGGCAGCGGGCGGGCTCCCCCGGCACCCACCTGCTTTGGGGCTGCAGCGCACCAGCCCCGAGGGCGCGTCGCGCCAGCACGTGGAAGTGCGAGGTGCTGGGGGCCCCATGGGGTGGGACGGCTCTCGCGTCCACCCGCAGCTGATGAGACCCCACTGCTCCAGGAAGGCGGACCCCTGGGCGGGAGAGGGGGTCAGGCTGCTGGACACCGCACTGGTGTGGCACTGACCCCCTGTGCCATGGGCACTGGGGTCAGGGGCTGCTGACACGGCACTGGTGTGCACTGACCCCCTGTGCCATGTCATCAGCCAGGCTGCTGGATGGCAGTGGTGTGGCACTGACCCCCTGTGCCACCATAATGGGGTCAGGGGCTGCTGGACACGGGAGTGCTGTGGCACTGACCCCCTGTGCCAGCGCACTGGGGTCAGCTGCTGGGACACCGCACTGGTGTGGCACTGACACCCCCTGTGCCATGGCACTCGGGTCAGGGGCTGGTGACATGGCAGTGGTGTGGCACTGGACCCCCTGTGCCACGTCATAATGGGGTCAGGGGCTGCTGGACACGGAGTGCCGTGAGCACTGACCCCCTGTGCCATGGCACTGGGGGTCAGCCCGCTGGACACCTGCACTGGTGTGGCACTGACACCCCCCTGTGCCATGTCATCGGGTCAGGGGCTGCTGGACATGGCAGTGGTGTGGCATTGACCCCTCTGCGCCATGTCATCGGGGTCAGGGGCTGCTGGACATGCAGCAGTGGCACTGACCCCCTCGTGCCACCATAACGCTCAGGGGCCGCTGGACACCTGCACTGGTGTGGCACTGACACCCCTGTGCCATGGCACTGGGGGTCAGGGGCTGGACATGGCAGTGGTGTGGCACTGACCCCTGTGCCATGGGCACCGGACACAGGGTGACACTGACCCCCTGTGCCACTGGAACTGGGGTCAGGGGCTGCCGGACACAGTGTGGGTGTGGCACTGACACCCCCTGTGCCATGGCACTGGACACAAGGTGACACTGACCACCCCTGTGCCATGGCACTGGACACAGGGTGGCACTGACCACCCCTGTGCCATGGCACTGGACACAGGGTGGCACTGACCACCCCTGTGCCATGGCACTGGACACAGGGTGACACTGACCACCCCTGTGCCACGGCACTGGACACAAGGTGGCACTGACCACCCCTGTCCCATGGCACTGGACACAGGGTGGCACTGACCACCCCTGTCCCATGGCACTGGACACAGGGTGGCACTGACCACCCCTGTGCCATGGCACTGGACACAGGGTGGCACTGACCCCCCCCTGTGCCATGGCACTGGACACAGGGTGGCACTGACCACCCCTGTGCCACGGCACTGGACACTCAGCAGTGCCACAGTGACCCCCAGCCCACAAGTTCCAGACCCCCACCAGCACCACAGAGCCACCCCTTTGGTGTGGACCCCCCAATGCCACTGGCACCCCAGACCCCCAAGCCACTCCAGGGTGCCACACTGACCACCCAGCACTGTGCCACATCGACCTTTCGCCAGTGCCAGTGACACACTGACCCCCGCCAACCCTGGGGTGCCACACTGACCCTCAGCACCGTGCCACACTGACTCGCCCATCACTGTGCCACACTGACCCCTCAGCACTGTGCCACACCTAACTTTGCCACTGCCAGAGTGACACACTGACCACTCAGCACTGTGCCCAGTGACCCTTTGCCAGCACCAGGATGCCACAGGGACTATCTCCAGCACTGTGCCACACTGACCATCAGCACTGTGCCACACTGACCATCAGCACTGTGCCACACCGACCACCCAGCACTGTGCCACACTGACCTTTCCAGCACTGTGCCACACTGACCACCAGCACTGTGCCACACTGACCATCAGCACTGTGCCACACTGACCACCAGCACTGTGCCACACTGACCCCCTGCCAACCCTGGGGTGCCACACTGACCACCAGCACTGTGCCACACCGATCAGCTCCAGCACTGTGCCACACTGACCATCAGCACCGTGCCACACTGACCCTCTGCCAACCCCTGGGTGCCACACTGACCACCCAGCACTGTGCCACACTGACCATCAGCACTGTGCCACACTGACCACTGCAGCACTGTGCCACACTGACCACCAGCACTGTGCCACACTGACCACTCAGCATTGTGCCACACTGACCCCTCAGCACTGTGCCACACCGGACCACCAGCACTGTGCCGCCACACTAACCGCCCAGCACTGTGCCACACTGACTGCCCAGCACTGTGCCACACTGACCACCAGCACTGTGCCACACTGACCATCAGCACTGCGCCACACTGACCATCAGCACTGTGCCACACTGACCACTCCAGCACTGTGCCACACTGACCATCAGCACTGTGCCACACTGACCATCAGCACTCGTGCCACACTGACCACCAGCACTAGCGCACACGCTGACCATCAGCACTGTGCCACACTGACCCCTACCAGCACCGTACCACACTGACCATCAGCACTGTGCCACACTGACCCTCAGCACTGTGCCACACTGACCACCCAGCACTGTGCCACACTGACCACCAGCACTGTGCCACACTGACCACCCAGCACCGTGCCACACCGACCCCCTGTCAACCCTGCGCCACACTGACCCTCAGCACCGTGCCACACCGGATCTGCCCAGCACTGTGCCACACCGACCACTCAGCACTGTGCCACACTGACTACCTCCAGCACTGTGCCACACTCGACCACTCAGCACTGTGCCACACTGACCCTCAGCACTGCGCCACACCGGACCACCCAGCACTGTGCCACACTGACCCTCAGCACTGTGCCACACTGACCACCTCAGCACTGTGCCACACTGACCACTCAGCACTGTGCCACACCGACCACTCAGCACTGTGCCACACTGACCCTCAGCACTGTGCCACACTGACCACCCAGCACCGTGCCACACTGACCCCCTGTCAACCCTGGGGTGCCACACTGACCACTCAGCACTGTGCCACACCGACTGCCCAGCACCGTGCCACACTGACCGCCCCAGCACTGTGCCACACTGACCACCAGCACTGTGCCACACTGACCATCAGCACTGTGCCATGCTGACCATCAGCACTGTGCCACGCTGACCACCAGCACTGTGCCACACTGACTGCCCAGCACTGTGCCACACTGACCACCAGCACTGTGCCACGCTGACCACCAGCACTGTGCCACACTGACCCCCTGTCAACCCTGGGTGCCACACTGACCCTCAGCACTGTGCCACACTGACCATCATCAGCACTGTGCCACACTGACCACCAGCACTGTGCCACACTGACCACCAGCACTGTGCCACGCTGACCACCAGCACTGTGCCACACTGACCCCCTGTCAACCCTGGGGTGCCACACTGACCCTCAGCACTGTGCCACACTGACCATCAGCACTGTGCCACACCGACCACCTCAGCACTGTGCCACACTGACCATCAGCACTGTGCCACACTGACCATCAGCACTGTGCCATGCTGACCCCTTTGCCACTTACCAGAGTGCCACACTGACCCCCTGCCAACCCTTAGGGTGCCACACACAAGGGTGCCAAACCAAGCCCCTGCCCACCCCCTGGCAGCAGTGCCAGCCTCCCTGCCCACCCCAGCAGCAGTGCCAGCCCCTTGCCCACCCCCTGGCAGCAGTGCCAACCCCTGGCAGCAGTGCCAGCCCCCTGCCCACCCCCTGGGCAGCAGTGCCAGCCCCTTGCCCAGCCCCTGCCCACCCCCCAGCAGCAGTGCCACCCCCCTCGCCCACCCCCTGGCAGCAGTGCTAACCCTCTGGCAGCAGTGCCAGCCCCCTCGCCCGTCTCTCAGCAGCAGTGGCACCCCCCTGGCAGCAGTGCCAGCCCCTTGCCCAGCCCCCTGCCCACCCCCGCAGCAGTGCCAGCCCCCTTGCCCAGCCCCCCTGCTCCACCCCCCTGCAGCAGTGCTACAGCCCCCTGCCCACCCCCGCAGCAGTGCCAACCCCTGGCAGCAGTGCCAGCCCCTGCCCACCCCGCAGCAGTGCCAACCCCTGGCAGTGCAGTGCTAGCCCTGCCCAGCCCCCCTGCCCCTCCCCAGCAGCAGTGCCAGCCTTGCCCAGCCCCCTGCCCACTCTCCTGGCAGCAGCTCCGCCTCGGCCTCGGCCGCCTCAAGACGCATGACGATGATGGCGCACACGTCCCCCGGGCCAGGTTCCTAAGGGCACTGCGGCTGGCTCAGTGGTACTCCTGCGGGTTCAGCCGGGTACGGTCGCATCATGAAGTTACGGTAGGCCAGGTATCTGCGGGCACGGGGCTCAGCGCCAGGCGGTGGACTCCCCGGCGGGGGATGGGCAGCGTAGGGAGGGGCTTTGGCCTCACATTCTCGGGGGGTCTTGGATTTGTTCTGCCGTTGAAGAATCCCCTGGCAGGGCGCCGGGCGCTTCGATGGCGTGCACGCTGCGGGAGCAGAGGCTGGGCAGGCTCCGGGGAGCCGCCTCCTCCTCGGGGGGAGGGAGGGGGTTCTGCCCCCGGCTGTACCTGTTGTAGTCGAACCAGGCGGGCGTGAGCTGGGGACGATGATGTGGTGCGCCTGCTCCGCCACGCTGTCCCTCGTGCAGCTCGGGGTTCTTGGCCTGCTCCCCCTTTGCTCCCTCGAGGCCGTTCCTTCCTCCTCGTCCCTGCCCTCCGCCGGGGCACAGAGACCCCCATCATCCCTCACCCACAGCAGGGGTGACACCAAGAGCCCCCAGCTGCACCCAGGGGTGCAGAACAGGCAGTTTTGCACCCAAAGGAGGGCACAGACACCCCGCCCCGGGCTCACCTGCCCGCTGTCTCCATGCTCTCATCCTCCTGCTCATCTGCAAGGGAGGGCAGGGCTGGCTTTGAGCTGCTGCCAGCCCGGGGGTCCCTCGGGTGGCTCTGCCGGGCCCCCCCCACACTCACCCAGGTCTGTCATGGTGCCCCCTGACAGGTGGTGCTGACCTCGTAGTCCTTCTTGGTGTTGACTGTGGGTGAAATCGCTGCTGAGCACCCCCGAGGACCCCCTGCCCCCGGGGCTGCTGCTGCCCCCCACACCCACCTGTTTTGGGCAGGGTGACCTCCTCCACGCTGGGGACAGGGGAGGCTCGTCCATGTCCTTGGTGAGATCCTCCTGCTCCTCCCTCACCGGGTGCCCACCAGCTTGATTTGTTAGGGGGTGGAGGGTCTGTGAAAGGAGAGACCCCTCCCCATCACCACTGACCCCCCAGGGCTGGCTGTCCCCCACCCCAAACACACACCGAAACACTCATCCTAGAAAATCAGGATTTGAGTTACCTCGCTGAAAAGAATTAAAAGTTAAGAAGTTAGAGGGAGCAGCCATCTGAAACTTAAATAACTGACTTTGTCTGTCATTTCATGCTTCGCTTTTTGGAAAAGATAAAACTAGTGAGAAAACACAGACAGTGCAAACCAAAAACTCATTATTTGATGAAAACTGACTGATCCCAGAAATGATTTGTATTGTCACTGATAGACCAAAAGCACCCGACTTAATCAGCTGCCACCATCAGACTCCTTGAAGACCATTCTCCCAGCTCCACTTTCGACTGGCGGCTTTGTCCTTTGTCTGTTTTAATCCACGACCTCGAAAGACGACGACACGACCTTGACTTTCGACTTTAACCCTCGACCAACGAACCTCGATTCTTCTGGATCGGCGACTTCTTTGACTCGAATTTCCGGTTTCGACCTCGTAACTTCTGACCCCGAACCCTTCTAGAACTTTAACGACGACCATGAACCTCGAACTTCCTTTAACTTTGACGCATCTTCGACCTCGAACCTCTTTAGACCTCGAACCTCGAACTCTGACGACGACTCTTTGACCTCGAACCTTTGTCTCGACCCTCGCACTCTATGACCGACCTTTCACTTTCGTACTCTTTCGGTTTCTCGACCTCGCGAACCTTTTCGACCTCGAACCTAACCTTTGTGGACCTACTCGACTTCGATCCCGAACGTCATTCTTGTGATCCCGAACTTTGACCCACCTTCGACCCTCGAACCCCTTTCTGCCTATGATCCCGAAACCTCTGACCTCTTGAACTCCCGAAACTCGACCGACGACTTCTGACCTCGAAACCCTTTTCGGCTCTTTGACTCGAACCTTTCGATCATGAACCTCTCCGAAACTCTCCTGAACGACGCCACCTGACCTCGAAACTTTGACCTCGAAACTTCGACCTCGAACCTCGAACTTCTTGTGAACGACGACTTTCCTGACCTCGAACCTCGACCCTGAACGAACCTCGAACCTTCTGCTTTCTGACTGACCTTCGCCGAACCCCTCGAAACTCTGACCCCGACGACTCGACAAAACTCTCTCTTTAACGACCTCTGAACCTCAAATCCCCTGTACCCTGACTTCGACCCCGAACCCTCTTCGACCCTCGAACCCTCCGAAACTCCCCTTTAACCCATCTCTGAACGCCCTAAAACCTCTCTGCGATCCACTTCGACCCTTGACCGAAACTTCGCCACCCTCTGGATCCACTCCTAAAACCTCCTCACCTCTAACCCCCCAAACCAATCCTCTCCCAGCTCCTCCCTGACCTCCTACGAACCCTTCGCAGACCCCCAAACCTTCGTCCCCTTTGATCCCCAAACCTCCTCCCAGACCCACCTTCCTGAACCTCCTGACACCCTTTCTCTGCTCCCGCAATCCCCCAACCTCCTCCTCGACACCCTGACCCCCAAACCCCTCTATCGACCCCTACACCCCTCCCCTCTCCCCTGCAGGACCCCCAAACCTCTCGCTCGGACCCCCAACCCTCCTCCCTCTCTGCCCCCCTAGACCCCTCAACCCTCTCTGCCCCTCGACCCCAGACCCCCTTCCCTCCCTCTGCCCTCCTGACAACCCTTTCAGACCCCCTGTGACCCTAAACCTCTCTCTCTGCCCCCTAGACCTCAACCTCCTTTCCCTTCTGCCCCTGTGACCCCCCTCAACCCCTCCTTCCTCTTCTGCCCCCTGACCCCCTAAACCCCTCTGTTCTCGGGACTCCCCTAAACTCCCCTCTCTCCTCTCTGCCCCTGTGACTCCCCCAACCCTCCTCCTCTCTGCCCCCCAGGACCCCCAAACCCTCTGTCTGCGACTCTAAACTTCCTCTGCCCCCTGTGGACAACCCCTCCTCTTTCTGCTGACCCCTCTAAACCCTGTTCCCCGTGACCCCCTAAACTCCTTCTGTTCCCCCTGTGACCCCCCAACCCTTCCCAGCAGGACCCCCAAAAATCCTCCTCCCCTCCCCTGCTGTGACCCCCAAACCCTGTCTGCACAAACCCTCCTTCTCTCTGCGTGATCCCCAAACCCTCTCCTTCGTCTCTGCACCCCCAACTCCCCTCCCTCTGCCCCTCCCCCGACCCCCAAACCCTCCCTCCCCCCTGCAGACCCTCTCTGCAACCCTGTACCCCAAACCCTCTCCTTCCTCTCTGCCCCCCTGACCCCAAACCCTCTCTCCTCCTCCCCGCCCCCCAGAATCCCTCTCCTCTCCTGCTGCAGACGACTTTGTTCTGACCCTCGACCCGTCGCCGCCAATCTTCCCTACGTTCCCGGCGCTTCGTCTCACCCCACATCCTCCCTTGCATCCACTCGCAAAACCCTGCAGTCTGATCCACCCTGCATCCCGCCGCTCCCAGCTGTCTCCCCCAAAACTTTCTGTGCCCTCCGCCTGCCTGCGGATCCTCCACGGACGCCTCTGATCCAGGTCGGCTTAGCTGACCCTTTATCTCTATCCCTCTCACCTGTCGAGAGCCCCAGTGCACCTGCTTGTCTTGCCTATGACGCCGGACTCCTCATATAGCTATCAAACACGCAGAACACCCTAAAACACCCTAAAAGCACCTCTAAACACCTAAAACACCCCTAAAATAAACTAGAAACCACCCAAAACTTCCAAAAGCACCTAAATCCTCCGACATCGAAAATAAACACCCTTTAACACTCCTGCGAAACCACAGAACACCACACCTCTAAAACTACGAACTCTAAAATATAAAACTCCCTTTAAAATAATTTCTAAACCTCTGCGCAACCTCTAAACCTCATAACCCCAACCCTCGAAACCTCAAAACTCTTAAACCCTCAAACACTCCAAAACACTCCTAAAACTCCCCCTAAAACCCCTCAGAAACTCCCTAAAAATACTCCTTAAAACTCCTCCAAAACTCCTAAAACAACCTAAAAACACCCCTAGAAACTACCCTAAAACCTCCCACAAAATACTCTAAACACTCCCTAAACTCTCAAAACCCCCCTAAAAACCCCACATATTCACACAAACTCCCCTAAAACCCCTCTAGAAACTCCTAAAACACCTAGAACCCCTCTAAAACCCCCTAAAAGCCCCCTGAGAAACCACTTAAAACACTCCAGAAATCCCCTAAAAACACCCTCTAAAACCCCCTAAAATCCCTAAAACCCCCTAAAACCTCTCAGAAACCCCCCAAAGCCCCAGTCCTGCTCCTACCTTCCTCGGGGTTCTCGTGTGACCCCCCAAAACCCCTCATCCTGAATCCACCTTCCCTCTGGAACCCCCCTAAATTCCTCTGGCCCCCTGTGACCCCCTAACTCCCCTCTCCTTCCTCTCTCTGTGCTCTCTTGTGCACCCCCCTAAACCCTCTCTGACTCCTGTGACTCCCCTAGAAACCCCTGTGACTTCTGTGACCCCCCAATTTTCTCTGACCCCTCTCTGTGACCCCCTAAAAACCCTCTGGGCCCCTTCTGACCCCCTCAATTCTCTCTGCCCCTCTGTGATCCCCCCAAACTTCCCCTCCTTCCTCTCTGAGCTCCCTCTAGACCCCCCCCAAATTCCCTCTGAGCCCATTCTAGACCCCCCAAAATCCCTCCTGCCCCTCCTTCCCTCTCTCTGAGCCCCTCTAGTGACCCCCCAAACCCCTTTGCTCCCCTAGTGACTCCCCTAAATCCTCTCCTGTCCCTCTCCTTCCTTTCTCTGCCCCCTCAGGACTCCCCTAAACTCCTCTGAGCTCCACCTAGGACTTCTAAATCCCTCCTGCCCCCACCTCTCCTCTGAGTCTCTCTAGACTCCCCCAAACCCCTTTTGCTCCCTCTCAGGACTCCTTCAAATCCCTCCCTACTTCCCACCTTCCTCTTCTCTGACTCCCTCTAGATTCCCCCAAACTCTCTGCTCCCCTGAGACCCCCTAAACTCCCCTCCTTCCTCTCTCTCTCAGCCCTCTGTGACTCCCCCAAACTCCTCTTGCTCTCCCTTGAGACTCTCAAACTCCTCTGCTCTCTCGTGACCCCTCAAACTTCCCCTCCTTCCTTTCTCTGTCTCTCTGTGACTCTCCTGAACCTCTTTTGTTCCCCTGTGACCCTCCTCAATCTCTCTGCCCCCCTGTGGCCCCACCTTCCTCCAGGTTCCCGGGCACGGGGCACACGATGTACGAGGCGCTGCCCTTTGTCTCTCGGTCACGGTGCCCTCTATGCCCAGCGGGGGGCACAGCCAGGTCAGGTATCGGGGTGCAGCCCCCCAGGGCTAAATATCGGGTGCAGCCCCCTCCTGTGCCCCCCAGGGTGAGATATCGGGTGCAGCCCCCCAGGGCTAAATATCGGGTGCAGCCCCTCCTGTGCCCCCAGGGTGAGATATCGGGGTGCAGCCCCCCAGGGCTAACATCGGGTGCAGCCTCCCCAGGGTCAAATATCGGGGTGCAGCCCCCCCAGGGTCAAATATCGGGGTGCAGCCCCCCAGGGTCAGATATTGGGGTGTAGCCCCCGTGCTCCCCAGGGTCAGATATTGGGGTGCAGCCCCCCATTCCCCCAGGGTCAGATATTGGGGTGTAGCCCCCCATTCCCCCCAGGGTCAGAAATCGGGGTGCAGCCCCCCATTCCCCCCAGGGTCAGATATCGGTGTAGCCCCCGTGCTCCCCACCTGGTGCCTCCTTGACGATGTCCTTGAGCTTGCCCAGCAGCTTGGGCTCGACCTCCTGCTGCAGGAAGATGTTGGGCCGGGCCAGGCAGTTGTTCTGAGGAGAGCAGAGGTGTTAGAAAAGGGGGCACACGGGGGGCTTTTTGGGGGTTCAGGGGGATTTTGGGGTTCAGAGAGAGTTTGGGGTTCAAGGGGGGGTTTTGGGGTTCAAAAACGATTTTGGGATCTCGGGGGTGGTTGGGGGTTCAGGAAGGGTTTTGGGGGTTCAGGGGATTTTGGGGGTTCAGGGAGATTTTGGGGGTTCGGAGGGATTTGGGGGTTCAAAGGGGAGTTTGGGGGTTCAGGGCAGGTTTTGAGGTTCAGGGAGGGTTTGGGGTTCAGGGAGAGTTTGGGGGCTCAGGGAAAGGTTTTGGGGGTTCAAGGGGGTTTTGGGGGTTCAAAAAGGATTTTGGGGGTTCAGGAGGGGTTTTGGGGTTCAGGAGAGAGTTTGGGGGTTCAAGGGAGGTTTTTGGGGGTTCAAAACAATTTTGGGATCTCGGAGGCTGGGGTTTGGGGGTTCAGGAGGGCTTTTGGGGGTTCAGGAGAGGGTTTGGGGTTTTTGGGTTTTGGGGGTTCAGGGGGATTTTGGGGTTCAGGGAGGATTTGGGGGTTCAGAAAGGGTTTGGGGTTCAGGGGAATTTTGGGGGTTCAGGGAGGGGGGTTTGGGGGTTCAGGGGGCTTTTGGGGGTTCAGGGGGTTTGGGGGTTCAGGGGATTTAGGGGGTTCAGGGGGGATTTGGGGGTTCAAAGGGGAGTTTGGGGGTTCAGGGCAGGTTTTGAGGTTCAGGAGGCTTTTGGGGGTTCAGGAGGGGCTTTGGGGGTTCAGGGAGAGCTTTGGGGGTTCAGGGAGGTTTTGAGGTTCAGGAGGCTTTTGGGGGTTCAGAAGGGGTTTTGGGGGTTCAGGGACAGTTTGGGGGTTCAGGAAAGGTTTCGGGGGTTCAAGGGGGTTTTGGGATTCAGGGGGATTTTGGGGGTTCAGGGGGGATTTGGGGTTCAAAGGAGAGCTTTGGGGGTTCAGGGCAGGTTTTGGAGGTTCAGGAGGTTTTGGGGGTTCAGGGGATTTTGGGGTTCAGGAGGGGCTTTTGGGGGTTCAGGGATTTTGGGGGTTCAGGGGGCTGGGTTTTGGGGGCTCAGTTTTTGGGTTTTGGGGGTTCAGGGGGGGCAGGTTTTGGGGGGTTCAGGGAGGGTTTTGGGGTTCAGGGGAGGTTTTGGGGTTTTAGGGCTCAGGGGCTGCTTTGGGGGTTTGGGGGATTTGGGGTTCAGGGAGGGGTTTTGGGGGTTCAGGGGGCGTGCTTTTGGGGATCAGCTTTTGGGTTTTTGGGGGTTCAGGGGGCGGGTTTTTGGGGGTTCAGGAGGGTTTTGGGGGTTTTGGGATCCAGGGAGGGGGTTTTTGGGGCTCAGTTTTTAAGTTTTTAGGGTTCAGGGAGGGGTTTTTGGGGTTTTGAGGGGCTCAGGGGTGGATTTTTGGGGGTTCAGGGGGTGTGTTTTTGGGGTTCACGGAGGGGGTTTTGGGGGTTTTTGAGGCTCAGGGGTGGATTTTTGGGGGTTCAGGGGTGTGTTTTTGGGGGTTCAGGAGAGGGTTTTGGGGCTTTTGAGGCTCAGGGGTGGGTTTTGGGGGTTCAGGGAGGGCTTTGGGGGTTCCAGAGGTGGTTTTTGGGGTTCAGGAGGGGGTTTTGGGGGTTTTTGAGGCTCAGGGGTGGGTTTTTGGGGGTTCAGGGAGGCTGGTTTTGGGGGTACAGGGGTGGGTTTTGGGTTTTTGGGGGTTCAGGGAGGTGCTTTTGGGTTTTGGGGGTTCAGGAGGGGTTTTGGGGGTTTTGAGGGCTCAGGGGTGGGTTTTGGGGGTTCGGGGGAGGGGTTTTGGGGGTTTTGGGGGTCTGGGGGAGGTTTTTGGGGTTCAGGGGTGTGTTTTGGGGGTTCAGGGAGGGGTTTTTTGGGGTTTTGAGGCTCAGGGGGTGGGTTTTTGGGGTTCAGGGGGGCGGGTTTTAGGGTTCAGGGAGGTTTTGGGTTTTTGGGGTTCAGGGAGGGGGTTTTCTGGGGTTTTGGGGGCTCAGGGGCGGTTTGGGGGGTTTGGGGGTTTGGGGTTCACGGAGGGGGGTTTTTGGGGTTTTGAGGCTCAGGGGTGGGTTTTGGGGGTTCAGGGAGGGGGTTTTGGGGCTCAGGGGCTCTGACCTGCACCAGGCACTCTCGATGGTCATGAACATCTCCACGCTGAGTGTCCATGCGCTGAGGGATTCTGGAAATCGAAACGCCGCCTTTATTGGGAGAAAAGAGCGACTCTCATGAAAGCCACAGCTCGGGTCTCCCCTCAGCACCCCCCAAACCGGGGGCTGGGGGGCGCTGGGACCCCCACAGGGACACGAGGGGACACAGCTCTGTTTGTTTTGGGGGGGTCACAGCCCCAAAAGCTGCCTCGGGTGTTGCCATGGGGGGATGCCCAGTCCTGCCCCAGTAAAAACACCCAGGATATCCCAAAAACAACCCAAAAACACCCAGGAACACCCAAAAACACCCAGGACACCCCAAAAATACCCAGGATATCCCAAAACACCCTGAAAACACCCAGGATACTCCCAAAGATACCCAGGACACTCTAAAACACCCAGGATATCCCAAAACACCCAGGACACCCCTAAAAACACCCAGGATCACCCAAAACACCCCAAAAACACCCAGGACACCCCCAAAAATACCCAGGATATTCCAAAAACACCCCGAAAACACCCAGGATCACCCAAAACACCCCTAAAAACATCCAGGATACCCCAAAACACCCAGGATATCCCAAAACACCCCAAAAACACCCAGGATCACCCAAAAACACCCCAAAAACACCCAGGACACCCCCAAAAACACCCAGGATCACCCAAAAACACCCAAGATTATCCCAAAAACACCCAGGATCACCCCAAAAATACCGAGGGATATCCCAAAAGCAACCCAAAAACACCCAGGATCACCCAAAAACACCCCAAAAACACCCAGGATCACCCCAAAAACACCCATGACCCCACAAAAACACCCCCAAAAACACCCAGAATCACTCAAAACACCCAAGACTCCCCCCCGGAAACACCCAGGATTACCCCAAAAACACCCAGGACACCCTAAAAACACCCAGGACACCCCAAAACCCTCAGGACCCCACAAAAACACCCCAAAAACACCCAGGACCCCATAAAACCACCCAAGACCCCCCCAAAAGCCTCAGGACCCCCAGAAGCCCCAGCCCCCCAAGATGGGTGCTCACCATCCTGGTCGGGCTCTTGAATTTATAGGGCGTCAGCCAGGGATGTGGCACAGGGCTCCCCCAGCCTTGAAATCCAGGAAGCATTTGATCTGTGAAGGGACAGGGCTCAGGGGGACAGGGACACCGCCCTGCCGGGTGACGCAGCTGCTCCTCGGGGACACCCCCTTGTCTGGGTGACATCCCCATGTTTAGGTGACAGCCCCCCATGAGGGGGGACACCCCCTTGTCTGGGTGACACCCCCCTGTCAAGGTGACATCTCTTTGTCTGGGTGACATCCCCATGTTTAGGTGACATCCCCCTGTGAGGGTGACATCCCCATGTCTAGGTGACATCTCCTTTTTAGGGTGACATCCCCATGTTAAGGTGACATTCCCTCGTCTGGGTGATACCTCCTTCTTGGGGTGACATCCCCATGTTTAAGTGACATCCCCTTGTCTGGGTGACATCCCCATGTCTGGGTGACATCTCCTTTTTAGGGTGACATCCCCATGTCTGGGTGACATTCCCATGTCTGGGTGACATCCCCCTGTGAGGGTGACATCCCCATGTCTAGGTGATATCTCCTTTTTAGGGTGACATCCCCATGTTTAGGTGACATCCCCTTGTCTGGGTGACACCCCCCTGTCAAGGTGACATCCCTTTGTCTGGGTGACATCCCCATGTTAGGGTGACATCCCCTTGTCTGGGTGACATCCCCATGTCTGGGTGACATCTCCTTTTTAGGGTGACATCCCCATGTTAGGGTGACACCCCCTTGTCTAGGTGACAACTCCATGTTTAGGTGACATCCCCCTGTGAGGATGACATCTCCATGTCTGGGTGACATCCCCACGTTTAGGTGACATCCCCATGTTTAGGTGACATCCCCAAGTCTGGGTGACATCCTCACATTAGGGTGACATCCCCATGTTTAGGTGACATCCCTCTGTCTGGGTGCCACCTCCTTTTCTGGGTGATATCTCCTTTTTAAGGTGACATCCCCATGTCTGAGTGACATCCCTTTGTCTGGGTGACATCCCCATGTTTAGGTGATATCCTCCTGTGAGGGTGACATCTCCATGTCTGGGTGACATCTCTTTTTTAGGGTGACATCCCTATGTTTAAGTGACAGCTCCATGTTTAGGTGACATCTCCTTTTTAGGGTGACATCCCCTTGTCTGGGTGCCACCCCCTTTTCTGGGTATTATCTCCTTGTTAGGGTGACATCCCTATGTCAGGGTGACATCCCCATGTCAGGGTGACGTCTCCTTTTTAGGGCGACATCCCCATGTTTAGGTGACATCCCCATGTTTAGGTGACATCTCCACATTCAGGTGACATCCCCATGTCTGGGTGGTACCTCCTTTTGAGGGTGACATCCCGATGTTTAGGTGACATCCCCATGTCTGGGTGACATCCTCACATTAGGGTGACATCCCCAAGTTTAGGTGACATCCCCTTGTCTGGGTGCCACCCCCTTTTCTGGGTGATATCTCCTTGTTAGGGTGACATCCCCATGTCAGGGTGACATCTCCTTTTTAGGGTAACATCCCCATGTCTGGGTGACATCCCCTTGTCCGGGTGACATCCCCATGTTAGGACGACATCCTCACATTAGGGTGACATCCCCATGTTTAGGTGACATCTCTTTTTCAGGGTGCCATCCCCTTGTCTGGGTGACATCCTCCTGTCAAGGTGACATCCCTTTGTCCGAGTGACATCCCTTTGTCTGAGTGCCATCCCCTTGTCAGGGTGACACCCCCTCACTGGGTGACACCCCCTGTCCCAGGTGTCACCTCCATGGGCTCTGTCCCCAAGCTGGGATGGAGTCCCTGCACTGCTGTAGCACTGTCCCCAGTTGGTGACAATGTCCCCAGCTCCTCTGGGGCTGTCCCCTGGCTGAGACCCCGTCCTGGTGTTGGGGTGTCCCCTTTGTGGCACTGCTCCTGGCAGGGCGCTGTCCCTGCTGGTACAACCATCCCTGAGTGGTGACACCATGCCCTGGTCCTTGGGGACAGTCCCAGCACTGTCCCCAGCACACAGGACACGTCCCTGTCCTGGCTGCTGTCCATGGTCAGCTGCTGTCCCCGAGTCACCTGAACGCCGAGCGGTGTCACCAGGGCCGTGTCCCCAGGTCACTGGGCTTGGAGCTCTGTCCCCAGACCTTTGGGGACACTGGGACATGTCCCCCTGTCTCTGGGGCACTGTCCCTGCTCAGGACCTTGTCCCTGAGGCCATCACTGTCCCTGTCCCTGGTCACCTTTGTCCTTGTCCCCTTTGCACCAGGGCTCTGCCCAAGGTTTGGGGCGCTGCTTCTGCGTGTTTGGGACACTGTCCCCATCCTGGCCTGTCCCCACCTCACGGTGACCCTGTCCCTGGGTGCTGTCCCCACTCAGGGCCCTGTCCCCTGCTCTTCGGGGCATTTTGGGGGGGCTCTGGGGTCTCGTTTCCTCTCAGCTTTGTCCCCAGGTTTTTGGGGTGCTGCCCGTGGGTCACTGGGGGCTGTCCCCAGGCCTTTAGGGCACTGTCCCTGCTCCTCAGGGTCATCAGGGCCATGTCCCCAAACCACGGGGGTGCTGTCCCCAAACCACTGAGGCTTTGTCCCCAAACCACTGGGGCTCTGTCCCCCAAATCACTGAGGCTCTGTCCCCAAACCACGGGGGTGCTGTCCCCAAACCACTGAGGCTTTGTCCCCAAACCACTGGGGCTCTGTCCCCCAAATCACTGAGGCTTTGTCCCCAAACCACTGGGGCTCTGTCCCCCAAATCACCGGGGCTCTGTCCCTGGGTGTTCAGGGGACATCCTGAGGACTGGGATGCTTTCCCTGGATATTGGGGTGCTGTCCCCAGTCAGGGCTTTGTCCCCCCTTCTTTGGGGCTCCTTCCAGGAGCCCATCCCAGGGCCATCCCTGCACCTTTGGGGCACCATCCCTGCTCTGAGCCTTGTCCCTTGTCACCTCCCCATGTCCCTGGGCTGTCCCCGGTTATGGGGGTGCCATCAGGGACTGTCCTGGTTATGGGGGGCTGTCCCCGGTTATGGGGGTGCCATTAGTGACTGTCCCCCGGTTATGGGGGGCTGTCCCTGGCTGTCCCTGGTTATGGGGGTGCCATCAGGGACTGTCCCCCGGTTATGGGGGTGCCATCCCCGGCTGTCCCCGGTTATGGGGGTGCCATCCCCGGCTCTGTGGGGTGCTGTCCCCACATTTTCGAGGCGCTCTCCCCACTCCGGGCTTTGTCCCCCATCCTTCGGCTCTCTTCCCCAGCTCACCCCAGGGTCCATCCCCGCACCTCCGGGCCCCGTCCCCGCTCCCAGCCGTGTCCCCAAACCCCCGCGCGTCCCCCCCACGGCCGCGATGTCCCCGCGTGTCTCACCGGCAGCTTGGTGAGGGGCGCGTTGCTGACGTGCTTCCCGAACACCTCCTCCTGGAACTGCAGCAGCTGCACCGCCAGGCTCGACAGCGATTTGTTGGTGGGGGGCTCGGCCTGGATGTACTGCGGGGCGGGGAAGCTCAGCGCAGCCGCCGCGGCCGCTGAGGGGAGGGGGGGGGGCGCGATGGCGGCGGCGGCGCCGTGACCGTGACAGGCCGGGCCCGGCGGGGCGGGCGGGCGGCGGCGGCGGCCCCGCGCGTTCCGCGCACCTACCTTCTTGTAGTTCTTGCCGAGCCACAGCCGCACGTTGTCGAACTGGCTGACGGTGTCCGAGGCCTCGTAGTACTTGACGTTGGGGCCGCCATCCTTCTTCCGCACCGCCATCTTGAGCGGGCCGGGCCGCGCCGCCGCCTCCGCCCGCCGCTGCCGCCCCCTGCCGGCGGCGCGCCGCCACTGCCGCGCCCGCTCTCCCCGCCGCCGCCGCCGCCGCCTCCGCTCGCTGTCCCCGCTGTCCCCGCGCTGTCCCCGCGCTGTCCCCGCTGTCCTTTCTGTCCCCGCCGCTCGCACCGGCCCCGCTCTCTGTTACAGCCCCGCCGCCCCCTTTGCTTCCCTCCCGTTCCCGCACCGCCGCTCCCGCCGCTCCCGCTGCCGCCCCCTGGCGGTGCCGCTCCCGCCGCTCCCGCCCGGTGTTGCCGGTCCCGGTCGCTGTTCCCGCTCCTCCGCCCGGTGTTGGTCCCGCTGTTCCCCGGGAGCTGTTGCCGGTCCCGCACCGCTGTCCCCGATCGTTGTTCCCGGCCTCGATCGCTGTTCCCGGCCCCGCCGTCCCCGTTCTACCGCCCGCCGCCGGTTCCGCCGCGCCCGCCGCCGCCTCCTGCCGGTCCCGCTGTTCCCGCTATTCCCGGCTCCGAGCTCCCGCTGCACCGCCCGTTGTTGGTCCCGCTGTCCCCGGTCCCGGTCCCTGTTCCCGGCCCCGAGTCCCGCTCCGCCGCCCGTTGTTGGTCCCGCCGTTCCCGGCCCCGCCGCCCTCAAGTGTGACAAGAGAGACAGGACAAGGAGAAATGGGTTCAAAGCGAAGGAAATTTGGTTTCCGTGGGATATTGGGAATGAATTCCTGCCTGGGAGGGTGCTGGGCGGTGGGAATTGATTTTCCGGGCTGTGGCTGCCCCATCGCTGGAAGTTTCCAGGCGGGGTTTGGAGCAGCCTGGGACCGGCGTGGGAAGGGATGAGCCCCGGTGTGAGCCCCGGAGCGGCACCGAGCACCGGGCGCAGGGCACCGAACACTGGGCACAGAGCACAGAGCACCGGGCACCTGGCATCGAGCACCGGGCACCAAGCACCGGGCGCAGGGCACCGAACAGTGGGCACAGAGCACCAGGCACCGAATACAGCCCACCGGGCACCAAGCACCGGGCACCGAATACAAAGCACCGGTCAGGGGGCACCGAACACTGGGCACGGAGCACCGGGCACCGACTACAGGGCATTGGACACCGGGCACCGAGCACCGGGCGGGGCGGGGCAGGACCGGATCTATGAGGAACGCGGCGTGGGGAGGCGCGAGAGTCACGGTGGCCGAGTGGTTAAGGCGTTGGACTCGAAATCCAATGGGGTTTCCCCGCACAGGTTCGAATCCTGTCCGTGACGCGACGCTCCCTTTTGCTCACGTGGGAGCTCCCGGTACCGGGGCGCACACCCCGCTCCTCCGGTACCGACAAACGCGGCTCAACCGTCCGGTACCAGCTCTTTTAACGGCGGGAATGACGGGGAAGACACACCCACAGCCTCCGGTACCGCCGCTTTTAACGGCAGAAATGACGCCTCCGGTACCGGCTCCGTTATTGGCGGGAACATCACAAATCCCTCCCAAGCCCCGGTACCGGCGCTTTTAACGGCGGGAATTGACGGGGACCCCACCCCAAGGTCCTGATTCCTCTTCGGGGGTAACAAAAGGGATCCCCAGTCCCGGTACCGGTTCTTTTTGGGGTGGGGATACCTCCAGCCCCGGTACCGGCTCTGTTTGGGGTGGGGACACCTCCAGCGCCGGTACCGGCTCTGTTTGGGGTGGGGACTCCTCCAGCCCCGGTACCGGCTCTTTTTAGGGTGGGGACACCTCCAGCCCCGGTACCGGCTCTGTTTGGGGTGGGGACACCCCCAGGGCAGGTATTGTGGGATGGGAACACTGGGGACGCCTCTCTAATCCCGGTTTTTTTAGGGGCGGGAGCAGCAGGGACCCGTCAGTCCCGGTACCGTCTCTTTTTGGGGCGGGGACACCTCCAGCCCCGGTACCGGCTCTTTTTGGGGTGGGGACACCTCCGGGGCAGGTATTGTGGGGTGGGAACACCGGGGATGCCCCTCTAATCTCGGTTTTTTTAGGGGTGGGAGCAGCAGGGACGCGTCAGTCCCTGTACCGGCTCTGTTTGGGGTGGGGACAGTGGGGAGCCCACTCTATTCTCTGATTTTTTTAAGGGCAGGAGAAGTGGGCACCCCACTTTGGTCCCAACTCTTTTTGGGGTGGGGACCCCCAGTCCTGGTCCCAGCTCTTTTATGGGTGGGGACAGCAAGGACTCCCCCCTCTATTCTGATTTTTTTAAGGGCAGGAGAAGTGGAACCCCGCTCCAGGTGGGAGCAAGAGGCACAAGTTGATCCTTTTTGGGGAGCACATTTGGGGGAATTCAGGGCAGGGACCCTGAGCTGCCCCCATTCCCTGCCAGGAGTGACATTTACTGATCCCCAAATCCCCCCAGGATGGGGTGAACAGCCCCAAACCCGCCCATATTTACCCCAGGGCTGAGCCCCCCAATGTGGGGAGGGTTTTGGGGTGCAGGAGGGGATAAAGCAACCAGAATTCTGTTTATTGATCACTTCAATCCCTGCCTCCCGCCGGGACTGACACCGGAGGAGAAACAATGATTTAAAAAAAAAAAAAAAAATCCAACAAAATAAATGCAAATAAATTAAATTCCCAATGAGTCCCACGGACCCAGGCCAGAGGTGCCTGCCCACGGTACTTGGAAAATCAAATAAAAAGGAGGAGTAAAAATGAGAAAAGGTCCAAAAAAAGTACAAAAAAAAAAATACAGAACCACAATCACGAGTGTCTGGAAAAGTAACACCGAGGGTGGAGAAAGCAGAGGCAAACACGGATGGGAATGGGAGGAGGAACGGGACATGCACCAAGAGAGGGGGACAGGAGGGTCCCCAAGGCCAAGGACCCCCGACTGCAGGGCTGGGGACACCAGCAGTGCCCCACGTGGGGACACCAAGGTGGAAATTCCAGAGGAGGGTGAGGAGATGGGAGAGCCAGTGCTGGGGGCTGGGCACGGGCTGGGTGTGAGCCAGGATTTGGGGGGAGCCCCCCACTCCCCCTTCTCCTCAAAACAGGGTTCACAACGAGTCCAACCAAGCGAGAAAACCCTAAAATCCACAAGTCCAGGTGGGTCTGGAGCCCCCACTTCTGCTTTCCTCAAAACAGAGTTCAGAATGAGTCCAAGCAAGTGAGGAATCCTAAAACTCACAAATCCAGGAGGGTCTGGAGCCCCCACACCCCCTTTCTTCCAAACAGGGTTCAGAATGAGTCCAACCAAGTGAGCAATTGTAAAATCCACAAATCCAGGCAGGTCTGGAGCCCCCACAACCCCTCTCCTCAAAACAGGGTTTATAACCAAATGAGGAACCCTAAAACCCACAAGTCCAGGTGGGTCTGGAGCTCCCACTCCCCCTTTTTTCCAAACAAGGTTCAGAATGAGTCCAACCGAGCAAGGAACCCTAAAATCCACAAGTCCAGATGGGTCTGGAGCCCCCACACCCCCTCTCCTCAAAACAGGGTTTAGAATGAGTCCAACCAAGTGAGAAAACCCTAAAATTCACAAGTCCAGATGGGTCTGGAGCCCCCACTCCCCTTTTCTTCCAAACAGGGTTTACAATGAGTCCAACAAAGCAAGGAACCCTAAAATCCACAAGTCCAGGCAGGTCTGGAGCCCCCACTCCTCCTTTCTTCCAGAAAGGTTCAGAATGAGTCCAACAAAGTGAGAAAACCCTAAAATCCACAAGTCCAGGTGGGTCTGGAGCCCTCACTCCTCCTTTCTTCCAGACAGGCTTTACAAATAAATGAGGAACCCCAAAACCCACAAATCCAGATGGGTCTGGAACCCCCACTCCCCCTTTTTTCCAAGCAAGGTTCAGAATGAGTCCAACCAAGCGAGGAACCCCAAAACCCACAAGTCCAGATGGGTCTGGAACCCCCACTCCCCCTTTCTTCCAAACAGGGTTCAGAATGAGTCCAACCAAGCGAGGAACCCCAAAACCCACAAACCCAGGGGGGTCTGGACCCCCCTCTCCTCCAAACCAACACTCACACCAACTCCAACCAATCAACAAAACCCACAAGCCGCGGAGAGGCGACCAGGAGTGGCGGCGGGGTGGGGGGGGAAAACCCAAAATTATTTTTTTTTTTTATATATATATCAGATCTCCTCCACTCCGTGGGCGAAGATCATGACGAGGCCGGGCTCCAGCACCATGTCCTCGCCCATGTGCTGGTTCTCGCAGGCCATCACCACCACGGCCTGCTTGCCGGGGATGCGCTTGGCCACGTAGTTCTCGTAGTAGCGGCGGTTCATCTGGCGCGTCTCCAGCGTGGCCAGCCCCTGCGGCCAGTTGCGCTCGTCGCGGCGTTCTCGATCAGCTCGTTGGTGATGGAGGCCGGGCAGCCGCTCTCCACCAGCGAAGCTTGATGACGGCCTGCAGCACCGGCGTCCGGGCGTGGAGATCATGCACGCCCCAGCGTCAGCGCCGGCTGCAGGGAGTTCACCCACCTGGGGGGAAATGGGTCAGGAGGGGGGTTTGGGGGTGAAACTGGGGGGGTTTAACCCGCCTGGGGGGAAATGGGTCAGGGAGGGGGGTTTGGGGTGAAACTGGGGGGATTCACCCACCTGAGGGGGGAAATGGGTCAGGGAGGGGGTTTGGGGGTGAAACTGGGGGGTTTAACCCGCCTGGGGGGAAATGGGTCAGGGAGGGGGTTTGGGGGGGGTTCACCCACCTGGGGGGGAAATGGGTCAGGGAGGGGGGTTTGGGGGTGAAACTGGGGGATTCACCCACCTGGGGGGAAATGGGTCAGGGAGGGGGTTTGGGGGTGAAACTGGGGGGGGAAAGGGTCAGGGGAGGGGGTTTAACCCACCTGGGGGGGCATGGAGGGGTAAGGGAGGGGAGGTTTGGGGGTGAAACTGGGGGCTTTAACCCGCCTGGGGAGGAAATGGGTCAGGGAGGGGGTTTAACCCACCTGGGGGGAAATGGGTCAGGGAGGGGGTTTAACCCACCTGGGGGGAAAACAGTCAGGGGAGGGGGTTTAACCCGCCTGGGGGGGAACAGGGGGTCAGGAGTGGGGGTTTAACCCACCTGGGGGGGACAGTCAGGGAGGGGGGTTTGGGGGGTGAAACTGGGGGTTTAACCCGCCTGGGGGGGGAAATGGGTCAGGGAGGGGGTTTAACCCACCTGGGGGGAAAGGGTCAGGGATGGGAGTTTGGGGTGAAACTGGGGGGGGGGAAAGGGTCAGGGAGGGGTTTAACCCAGCTGGGGGGGGGGCATGGAGGGGGTCAGAGAGGGGAGGTTTGGGGGTGAAACTGGGGGGTTTAACCCACCTGGGAGGGGAAATGGGTCAGGGGAGGGGTTTAACCCACCTGGGGGGGACAGTCAGGGAGGGGGTTTGGGGGTGAAACTGGGGGAAACGGTCAGGGAGGGGGTTTAACCCACCTGGGGGGGACGGGGGGTCAGGGAGGGGGGTTTGGAGGGGTTTAACCCACCTGGGGGGAGATGGGTCAGGAGTGGGGGGTTTGGGGGGTTCACCCACCTGGGGGGGAAATGGGTCAGGGAGGGGGTTTAACCCACGTGGGGGAACAGGGTCAGGGATGGGAGTTTGGGGTGAAACGGGGGGTTCACCCACGTGGAGGGGCATGGAGGGGGTCAGGGAGGGGAGTTTGGGGGATTTAACCCACCTGGGGGGGGACAGGGGGAGGTCAGGGATGGGGGGGCTCACTCATCTGAGAAGGAACGGGGTCAGGGATGGGGGTTGGGGGGGTTCACCCACCTGGGGGGAAACGGGCCAGGGAGGGGGGTTCACCCACCTGAGGGGGACAGGGTCAGGGATGGGGGTTTGGGGGGGATTTAACCCACCTGGGGGGGCATGGAGGGGGGTTTGGGGGTTCACCCACCTGAGGGGACATGGAGGGGAGTTCACCCAGCTGGGGGGGGGGACACATGGGGGTCAGGGATGGGGGTTGGGGGGGGTTTAACCCAGCTGGGCGGACACAGGGGGTCAGGGGTGGGCATTTGGGGGTTTGACATATTTCCCTCAAAAACCTACAAATGTCCCTCAGAAAATGGCCAATGTCCCTCAGAAAATGGCCAATGTCCCTCAGAAAATGACCAATGTCCCTCAGAAAATGATCCATGTCCCTCAGAAAATGACAAATTTCCCTCAGAAAATGACAAATTTCCCTCAGAAAATGGCCAATGTCCCTCAGAAAATGGCAAATTTCCCTCAGAAAATGATCAATGTCCCTCAGAAAATGACAAATTCTCCTCAGAAAATGACAAATTCTCCTCAGAAAATGACCCATGTCCCTCAGAAAATGACCCATGTCCCTCAGAAAATGGCAAATTTCCCTCAGAAAATGATCAATGTCCCTCAGAAAATGACCCATGTCCCTCAGAAAATGACAAATTCTCCTCAGAAAATGACCAATGTCCCTCAGAAAATGACCCATGTCCCTCAGAAAATGACAAATTCTCCTCAGAAAATGGCCAATGTCCCTCAGAAAATGACAAAATTCCCTCAGAAAATGGCCAATGTCCCTCAGAAAATGGCAAATTTCCCTCAGAAAATGATCAATGTCCCTCAGAAAATGACCCATGTCCCTCAGAAAATGGCAAATTTCCCTCAGAAAATGATCAATGTCCCTCAGAAAATGACCCATGTCCCTCAGAAAATGACAAATTCTCCTCAGAAAATGACCAATGTCCCTCAGAAAATGTCCCATGTCCCTCAGACAATGTCCCACGTGCCGTGCCCCGCAGCACTCACTCGAGGATCTCGTTGTACTCGATGGTCTCCTCCAGGTTCTGCAGGTTGGGGTTGACGCTGCGGATCGCCCGCATGTACGCCTTGAGCAGCTGGATGTCCCTTTTCTGGGAGGGGAAGAGTGGCACTGGCACTGGGAACAGTGGAGCGGGACTGGGAACAGTGGAGCGGGACTGGGACTGGGAACAATGGGACTGGGAACAGTGGGAGTGGGAACAATGGGACTGGGACTGGGAATGGGAACAATGGGACTGGGAACAATGGGAGTGGGACTGGGAACAGTGGGAGTGGGAACAGTGGGAGTGGAACTGGGAATGGGATTGGGAACAGTGGGACTGGGAACAGTGGGACTGGGAACAGTGGGAGAGGGACTGGGAACAATGGGAACAATGGAGTGGGACTGGGAACAATGGAGTGGGACTGGGAATGAGAACAATGGAGTGGGACTGGGAACAATAGGAGTGGGACTGGGAACAATGGGAGTGGGACTGGGAACAGTGGGAGTGGGAACAGTGGGAGAGGGACTGGGAACAATGGGAACAATGGAGTGGGACTGGGAACAATGGGAGTGGGACTGGGAATGGGAACAATGGAGTGGAACTGGGAATGGGAACAATGGAGTGGGACTGGGAACAATGGGAGTGAGACTGGGAACAATGGGAGTGGGACTGGGAACAATGGGAGTGGGACTGGGAACAATGGGAGTGGGACTGGGAATGGGAACAATGGAGTGGGACTGGGAACAATGGGAGTGGGACTGGGAATGGGAACAATGGAGTGGGACTGGGAACAATGGGAGTGGGACTGGGAATGGGAACAATGGAGTGGGACTGGGAACAATGGGAGTGAGACTGGGAACAATGGAGTGGGACTGGGAACAATGGGAGTGGGACTGGGAACAGTGGGAGTGGGGAACAATGGGAGTGAGACTGGGAACAATGGAGTGGGACTGGGAATGAGAACAATGGGAGGGGGACTGGGAACAATGGAGTGGGACTGGGAACAATGGGAGTGGGACTGGGAATGGGAACAATGGAGTGGAACTGGGAATGGGAACAATGGAGTGGGACTGGGAATGGGAACAATGGAGTGGGACTGGGAACAATGGGAGTGGGACTGGGAACAATGGGAGTGGGAACAACGGGGATTGGGACAGGGAACAAGGGAGTGGGAATGGAAGTGGGACTGGGAACAATGGGAGGGGGACTGGCAATGGGAACAATTGGGAATGGGACTGGGAATGGGAACAGCGGGATTGGGAATGGGAGTGGGAATGGAATTGGAATTCAGAAAGGGATTGGGAATGGGAATGGGAACAGGAATGGAATGGGAGTGGGAATGGGAACAGGAATGGAATGGGAGTGGGAATGGGAGTTGGATTGGATTGGGAATTGGATTAGGATTCACAAAGGGATTTGGAATGGGAATTGGATTGGAATGGGAGTTGGAATGGGAGTGGGAATGGGAGTGGGAATTGTACTAGGATTCAGAAAGGGATTGGGAATGGGAGTAGGATTGGGAGTGGGGATGGGAAGGGGAGTGGAAATGGGAACAGGAATGGGAGTGGGATTGGGATTGGGACTGGGAATGACCCCGGAACCCGACCCGGCCCACACGGCCACGCTCAGCCCAATTTTCTGCTTTTCTGGTGGTGATTTTGGTGTCCAAACACCAAAAACTGACCCTTGTTTTTTCCCCTCTTTTTTTTTTTGGAGAGATTCTGGTGCCCAAGCCCCCAAACCTGCCCCTTGTTTTTGGAGGGATTTTGGAGTCTGAACTCCCAAACCTGCCCTTCCCATCCCAACCCCGGCATTCCGGGATCCCCCAGCCTGACCCAACCAAACCCTGCAGAACCCCCCTCAACCCCCACCTTCTTCCAGCCACTTTTCCCCTCATTTTTCAGCATTTTGGTGTCCAATCCACCCAATCCTGACCCAACCCTGGCCCCACCTGCTCAGCCAGCTGGTGTTTGTGCTCAGCTGAGGTTTTCTCCAGCTCAGCAATCCGGGTCTGCTGCTGCTGCACCACTGAACGCAGGTGCTTGATGCAGTTGTGGTTGGGCAGCTCGTCCTTGGGCATCTCCAAGCTGGGAAAAAACTCCAAATTAGAAAGAATTTACATTTGCCTAAACTAATCCGGGTGTGAAAGATGCTGAGTGCCAGATTAGGGGAGAATTCTGGGAGTCAATGGGGATTTTCTTTCTCTTCCTCCACCTCCCTGAGCATGATCACCCTTTCCATGGAAAAATTCCTTCTGGTGTCCATCCTGACCCTCTCCTGGAGGAATTTGAGCCCCTTCCCAGCTCCCTCAGGGCTTCTCCAGCCCCTCCTGCTGCTGCTCCAGCCCCTCAATGTCTCTGTGGCCCTGGAGGGGCCTCAGCAGTGCCAGCACAGGGGGACAGACTGAAACATCTTCTCCAACCCTTTCCCTGCAGGACCTTGCACTTCAAACCCTGGGAGATCCCAAGCTCAGGCTCCTTCCTGAACCTGTGACCCTTCCTGTGCCCATCACCTTCCTGTGCCCACCCAGTGCCCTCCCCCCGGTCCATGCCCATCTTGTGCCCATCCTGTGTCCATCCCAATGTCCTTCCTGTGCCCATCCCCACCCCTGTGCCCACCCCATCCCCTTCCCATGCCCATCCCTACCCTGTGTCCATCCCAGTGCCCTCCCTGGGTCCATGCCCACCCCCATCCCCATCCCCACCCTGTGTCCACCTCCTCCCAGTACCCACCCTGTGCCCATCCCATGTCCACCCCCATCCTGTATCCAGTACCCACACCATGCTCACCCCTGTGTCCATCCCTGTGCCCATCCCAGTGCCCACCCTGTGTCCATCCCCACCCCTGTGCCCATCCCAGTGCCCTCCCCTGTGCCCATCCTGTGCCCACCCCCATCCTGTGTCCATCACAGTGCCCACCCTGTGTTCATCCCAGTGCCCTCCCAGTGTCCATCTCTAGTGTCCTTCCTGTGTCCATCCCCACCCTGTGCCCACCCCATGTCCATCCCCATCCTGTGCCCACCCCCAGGTCCCTCCCCTGTGTCCATCCCCATCATGTGCCCACCCCAGTGCCCATCCCAGGTCCCTCCCCCATCCCCACCCCGCGCTCCACCCTGTGTCCATCCCCACCCTGTGCCCACCCCATGTCCATCCCCATCATGTGCCCATCCCAGTGCCCATCCCAGGTCCCTCCCCCATCCCCACCCCGTGCCCACCCTATGTCCATCCCCATTCTGTGCCCACCCCATCCCCATCATGTGTCCATCCCTCAGTGTCCATCCCAGTGCCCACCCTGTGTCCACTGAACCCTGTGTCCATCCCAGTACCCTTCCTGTGCCCATTCCCACCCCATGCTCATCCCCACCCTGTGCCCATCCCAGTGCCCACCCTGTGCCCACCCCATCCTGTGTCCATCCCAGTGCCCACCCTGTGTCCATCCCTACACTGTGTCCATCCCAGCCGCCTATCCATGTCCATCCCAGTGCCCTCCCTGTGTCCATCTCAGTGTCCTTCCTGTGTCCATCCCAACCCTGTGCCCACCCCATGTCCATCCCAGTGCCCACCCTGTGTCCATCCCCACCCTGTGTCCATCCCAGTGCCCACCCTGTGTCCATCCCAGTGCCCTCCCAGTGTCCATCTCAGTGCCCTCCCAGTGTCCATCCCAGTGCTCCTCCCAGTGTCCATCTCAGTGCCCTCCCAGTGTCCATCCCAGTGCCCTCCCCTGTGTCCATCCCAGTGCCCCCTCCCTGTGTCCATCCCAGTGTCCTTCCTGTGTCCATCCCCACCCTGTGCCCACCCCCACGCCCATCCCCCATTCTGTGCCCATCCCAGGTCCATCCCCATCCCCACCCCGTGTCCATCCCCATCATGTGCCCATCCCAATGCCCATCCCAGGACCCTCCCCCATCCCCACCCCATGCCCACCCCGCGTCCATCCCCCATCATGTGCCCACCCTATCCCCACCCCCGTGTCCATCCCCACCCCGTGCCCACCCCTGCGTCCATCCCCACCCCGTTGCTCTCCCCGTGTCCATCCCCACCCCGTGCCCACCCCATGTCCATCCCCATCATGTGCCCACCCCCAGTGCCCATCCCAGGTCCCTCCCCATCCCCACCCCATGTCCATCCCCACCCCGTGTCCATCCCCACCCCGTGTCCATCCCCACCCCAGTGCCCACCCCGCGTCCATCCCCACCCCCGTGTCCATCCCCACCCCGTGCCCACCCTGTGTCCATCCCCACCCTGTGCCCACCCCATGTCCATCCCCATTCTGTGCCCATCCCAGGTCCCTCCCCATCCCCACCCTGTGCCCACCCCAGTGTCCATCCCCATCCGTGCCCACCCTATCCCCATCCCATGTCCATCCCCATCCCAGTGCTCCCTCCCTGTGTCCATCCCAGTGCCCATCCTGTGCCCACCCCATCCTGTGTCCATCCCAGCCTATCCTGTGCCTATCCCTCCCAGCCCCACCCCCGTGTCCATCCCAGTGCCCTGTGTCCATCCCTACCCTGTGCCCATCCCAGTGCCCTCCCTGTGCCCATGCCCACCCCCGTGCCCACCTCCGTGTCCATCCTCACCCTCGTGCCCACCCCGTGTCCATCCCCATCATGTGCCCACCCTATCCCCATCCCATGTCCATCCCCACCCCGTGCTCACACCCCGTGTCCATCCCCCGCCCATGCCCACCCCCTGTGCCCACCCTGCGCCCTCCCTGCTGCCCTCCCCTCCCGCCCCGGCTCAGCGCTGACCCGCAGCCCTGCTCGCAGGTGACGGGCCGTTTGGGGTTGTGCTCGCAGTCGTTCAGGTGAGCCATCAGGTTGTCCAGGCGCACCACGGCCGTGCAGCCGAACACGGCGTTGTCGCAGCTGATCTGCAGCTTGGACAGCATGTTGCGCATGATGCGCGGCACCGGCCGCAGGTGCGCCACCGTCACCACGCTGCGGTCCACGGGGCACGTCTGCTGCTGCGAGAACCACTGCGTGATGCAGGCATTGCAGAAGGCGTGCTCGCAGTGCGGCGCCTGCGGGGAACGGCGGGGTCATGGCGGGCTGGGGGAACGTGACTGCAGCACTGAGCCCAGGATCGGTCATGGGATCAGTCATGGGATCGTTGGGTTTGGGAGAAATCCTTCTGGGTTATTGAGTCCAGGATCAGTCATAGGATCAGTCATGGGATCGTTGGGTCTGGGGAAATCCTTCTGGGTTACTGAGTCCAGGATCGGGTCACAGGGGGGCTGGGGCTGGGGAATCCTTCTGGATTATTGAGTCCAGGATCAGTCATGGGATCAGTCATGGGATCGTTGGGTTTGGAGAAATCCTTCTGGGTTACCGAGTCCAGGATCAGTCATGGGATCGTTGGGTTTGGAGAAATCCTTCTGGGTTACTGAGTCCAGGATCAGTCATGGGATCAGTCATGGGATCGTTGGGTTTGGGGAAATCCTTCTGGGTTATTGAGTCCAGGATCAGTCATGGCAGGCTGGGGCTGGGGAAAGTGACTGCAGCATTGAGTCCAGGATCAGTCATGGGGGGCTGGGGAAAGTGACTGGAGAATTGAGTCCAGGATCGGTCACAGGGGGGCTGGGGCTGGGGCATCCTTCTGGGTTATTGAGTCCAGGATCAGTGATGGGATCGTTGGGTTTGGGGAAATCCTTCTGGGTTATTGGAGTCCAGGATCAGTCGTGGAGGGGCTGGGGTCTGGGGAAATCCTTCTGGGTTATAAGTCCAGGATCACTCATGGGATCGTTGGGTCTGGGGAAATCCTTCTGGGTTATAAGTCCAGGATCACTCATGGGATCGTTGGGTTTGGGGAAATCCTTCTGGTCATTGAGTCCAGGATCAGTCATGGGATCAGTCATGGGATCAGTCATGGGATCGCTAGGGTTTGGGGAAATCCTTCTGGGTTATTGAGTCCAGGATCAGTCATGGCAGGCTGGGGCTGGGGAAAGTGACTGCAGCACTGAGTCCAGGATCAGTCATGGGGGGTTGGGGGTCTGGGGCAATCCTTCTGGGTTATAGAGTCCAGGATTGGTCATGGGATCGCTGGGTTTGGGGACAAGTGACTGCAGCATTGAGTCCAGGATCAGCCATGGGATCAGTCATGGAGGGGCTGGGTTTGGGGACAAGTAAGTGCAGCATTGAGTCCAGGATTGGTCATCGGATTGCTGGGTTTGGGGAAATTCTTCTCGGTTATTGAGTCCAGGATCAGTCATGGAGGGGCTGGGGCTGGGGAAAGTGACTGCAGCACTGAGTCCAGGATCAGTCACACGGGGGGCTGGGGAATCCTTCTGGGTTATTGAGTCCAGGATCAGTCATGGAGGGCTGGGACTGGGGGAAAGCAATTGCAGCATTGAGTCCATGATCAGTCACAGGGGGCTGAGGCTGGGGAAATCTTCTGGGTTATTGAGTCCAGGATCAGTCGTGGAGGGGTTGGGGTCTGGGGAAATCCTTCTGGGTTATGAGTCCAGGATCAGTCATGGGATCATTGGGTTTGGGGAAATCCTTCTGGTCATTGAATCCAGGATCAATCACAGGGGGGGCTGGGGTTGGGGAAAATCCTTCTGGGTTATTGAGCCCAAGATCAGTCATGGGATCAATCATGGGATCGTTGGGTTTGGGGAAAGCCTTCTGGTCATCGAGTCCAGGATCAGCCAAGGGATCAGTCATGGGATCGTTGGGTTTGGGGAAAAGTGATTGGAGCATTGAGTCCAGGATCAGTCATGGGATCAGTCACAGGTTTGCTGGGTTTGGGGAAATCCTTCTGGGTCATTGAGCCCAGGATTGGTCATGGGATCAGTCATGGGATCGCTGGGTTTGGGGAAAAGTGACTGGATAATCAAGTGCAGGATCAGCCATGGGATTGCTGGGTTTGGGGAAATCCTTCTGGGTCATTGAGTCCAGGATCAGTTATGGGATCATTGAATTTGAGGAAAAGTGACTGCAGCATTGAGTCCAGGATTGTTCATGGGATCACTCATGGGATCACTAGGTTTGGGGAAATCCTTCTGGTATTGAGTCCAGGATCAGTTATGAGATCATTGAATTTGAGGAAAAGTGACTGCAGCATCGAGTCCAGGATTGTTCATGGGATCACTCATGGGATCGCTGGGTTTGGGGAGATCCTCCTGGATCATCGAGTCCAAGCCATGACCGATGCCCAGGTGTGCCCAGGTGTGCCCAGGGGTCCCCAGCTGTGCCCAGGGGTGCCCAGGGGTGCTGTACCTGCACGGGCTCCTCCAGCACGCCGCTGCAGATGGGGCAGATCAGGTCCTCGTCCACGTCCCCCTGGAAGCGAGCCACATCATACCCCATCGCTGTCACCTGTCACCGGCGCCACAGCCCTGCGGGACGGGGGCAGGGATGTGGATGGGAAACACCCAAAACATCCAAAACATCCTGAAACATCCCAAAACATCCCAAAACATCCCAAAATAACCTGGGATGTGGGATGGGAAACACCCAAAACATCCCAAAACATCCAAAACATCCTGAAACATCCTGAAACATCCCAAAACAACCTGGGATGTGGGATGGGAAACACCCAAAACATCCCAAAACATCCAAAACATCCTGAAACATCCCAAAACAACCTGGGATGTGGATGGGAAACACCCAAAACATCCCAAAACATCCAAAACATCCTGAAACATCCCAAAATAACCTGGGATGTGGGATGGGAAACACCCAAAACATCCCAAAACATCCAAAACATCCTGAAACATCCCAAAATAACCTGGGATGTGGGATGGGAAACACCCCAAAACATCCCAAAACATCCTGAAACATCCCAAAACATCCCAAAACAACCTGGGATGTGGATGGGAAACACCCAAAACATCCCAAAACACCCAAAACATCCTGAAACATCCCAAAACAACCTGGGATGTGGATGGGAAACACCCAAAACATCCTGAAACATCCCAAAACAACACCCCAAAACATGCTGAAACATCCCAAAACAACACCCTAAAACATCCTGAAACACCCCAAAACAACCTGGGATGTGGGATGGGAAACATCCCAAAACAACATCCCAAAACAACATCCCAAAACAACATCCCAAAACAACCCATGAATGTGGGATGGGAAACACCCCAAAACATCCTGAAACATCCTGAAACATCCCAAAACATCCTGGGAATGTGGGATGGGAAACATCACAAAACATCCTGAAACATCCCAAAACAACATCCCAAAACATCCCAAAATAACCTGGGATGTGGGGTGGGAAACATCCCAAAATATCTGGAAACATCCCAAAACAACCCGGGAATGTGGGATGGGAAATATCCCAAAATATCCCAAAACATCCCAAAATATCCTGAAACAACCTGGGAATGTGAGACTGGGAACATCCTGAAACATCCTGTAACATCCCAAAACAACCCAGGAATCTGGGACCAGAAAAATCCCAAAACATCCTGAAACAACCTGGGAATGTGGGACTGGAAACATCCCAAAATATCCTGAAACATCCTGGAATGTGGGACCAGAAAAATCCTGAAACATCCCAGGAATGCCAGGGTCAGGGAAATCCCGGGAATGTGGGACTGGAAACATTCCAAAACATCCCAAAACATCTTGGGAATGCTGGGTCTGGGCACATCCCAAAACATCCCGGGAATGTGGGACCAGAAACATCCTGAAATATTCCAGGAATGTGGGACTGGAAACATCCTGGGAATGTGGGACCAGAAAAATCCCAAAACATCCTGAAACATCCCGAAATATCCCAGGAATGTGGGACCAGAAACATCCTGAAACATCCTGAAATATCACAAGAATGTGGGACCAGAAAAATCCCAAAACATCCTGAAACATCCCAAAATATCCCAGGAATGTGGGACCAGAAAAATCCTAAAAAACCCTGAAATATCCCAGGAATGTGGGACTGGAAACATCCTGAAACATCCTGGGAATGTGGCACCTGAATAATCCCAAAATATCACGGGAATGTGGGACCAGAAAAATCCCAAAAAATCTTGAAACATCCCAGGAATGTAGGACCAGAAAAATCCCAAAAAATCCTGGGAATGCTGGGACCAGGCAGATCCCAAAATATCCCAAACTATCCTGGGAATGCTGGGATGGGGCAGATCCCAAACCTCTTTCCCAAATTCCTGGGATGGCACATCCTGACCCTCTGTATCCCAAATCCCAGGTGGGGAAAGGGCTCTGGGTCCCTCTGGGACATTCCTGCTGCTGCTCAAGCCCCTCACTGCCACCCCCAGGGGTGGATTTGGGGTTTGGGTGGTTTTTGGGGTGGTTTTTGGGGTGGTTTTTGGAGTGGTTGGAAGTGGAAGTGTCCCAAGCCTGGCATTCCCAGGAAATTCCCTCCTGCAGCTCCTTGCCCTCTCTCAGCCGTTGCTGCTCCCTGCGGGGACATCAAAGGCGGTGACAAAGTGACAAAGTGACAAAGGGCCCGATAAGGGAGTCCCCACCCCAAACCCCCACGGGAGGGGCAGGAGGGGGAGGGGAGCACACCTGGACATGGCCCCGGGCTCGGGAGCTGTGAGGGGAGCTGGGAATTCCAGCTGTGCCCACCCCAGGGATTCCAGCTGTGCTGAGATCAGTGATTCCAGCTGTGCCCACCCCAGGGATTCCAGCTGTGCCCACACCAGAGACTCCAGCTGTGCCCAGCCCAGGGATTCCAGCTGTGCCCACCCCAGGGATTCCAGCTGTGCTCAGCTCAGTGATTCCAGCTGTGCCCACCCCAGGGATTCCAGCTGTGCCCACCCCAGGGATTCCAGGTGTGAGGAGACGGGAATTCCAGCTGTGCCCACCCCAGGGGATTCCAGCTGTTCCCACCCCAGGGATTCCAGCTGTGCCCACACCAGAAACTCCAGCTGTGCCCACCCCAGGGATTCCAGCTGTGCTCAGATCAGTGATTCCAGCTGTGCCCACCCCAGGGATTCCAGGTGTGAGGGAGATGTGGGAATTCCAGCTGTGCCCACCCCAGGGATTCCAGCTGTGCTGAGATCAGTGATTCCAGCTGTGCCCACCCCAGGGATTCCAGGTGTGAGGAGATGTGGGAATTCCAGCTGTGCCCATCCCAGGGATTCCAGCTGTGCCCACCCCAGGGATTCCAGGTGTGCTGAGATCAGTGATTCCAGCTGTGCCCACCCCAGGGATTCCAGGTGTGCTGAGATCAGTGATTCCAGCTGTGCCCACCCCAGGGATTCCAGGTGTGCCCACCCCAGGGATTCCAGCTGTGCTCAGATCAGTGATTCCAGCTGTGCCCACCCCAGGAATTCCAGCTGTGCTGAGATCAGAAACTCCAGCTGTGCCCACCCCAGGGATTCCAGCTGTGCTGAGATCAGAAACTCCAGCTGTTCCCACCCCAGGGATTCCAGCTGTGCCCACCCCAGGGATTCCAAATGTGAGGAGACCTGGGAATTCCAGCTGTGCCCACATCAGAAACTCCAGCTGTGTGCCCACCCCAGGGATTCCAGCTGTGCCCACCCCCAGGGATTCCAGCTGTGCCCACCCCAGGGACTCCAGCTGTGCCCAGATCAGAAACTCCAGCTGTGCCCACCCCAGGGATTCCAGGTGTGAGGAGATGTGGGAATTCCAGCTGTGCCCACCCCAGGGATTCCAGCTGTGCCCACCCCAGGGATTCCAGCTGTGCCCCCAGCCCAGGAGCAGAGCAGGTGACAGGGGACAGATGTGGGACTTTGTCCCCTGGAGCAGCTCCAGCTCCTCCCCTGCCCCAAACCCACCCAGGACAATCCGAGCTCTGATAAGGGCAACGGCCTTGAGGCGGCCTGGCACGGCCCCAGATCCTCCAACGGCCCCAAACCCTCCCCAAATCCCCCACAAAGCCCCCAAACCCTCCCCAAATCCCCCCACAAAGCCCCAAACCCTCCCCAAATCCTCCCCCTAACGGCCCCAAACCCTCCCCCAAATCCCCCACAAAGCCCCAAACCCTCCCAAATCCTCCCCAAATCCTCCCAAGGGCCCCTAAATCCTCCCCAAATCCTCCCCCAACGGCCCCAAATCCTCCTAAATCCTCCCTAAATCCTCCCCAAATCCTCCCCAAATCCTCCCAAGGGCCCCCAAATCCTCCTCAAATCCTCCCCAAATGGCCCCAAATCCTCCCCAAATCCTCCCCTAACGGCCCCCAAATCCTCCTAAATCCTCCCCAAATCCTCCCCAAATCCTCCCAAGGGCCCCCAAATCCTCCCCCAAATCCTCCCCAACGGCCCCCAAATCCTCCCTAAATCCTCCCCAAATCCTCCCCAAATCCTCCCAAGGGCCCCAAACCGTCCCCTAAATCCTCCTCAAATCCTCCCCCAACGTCCCCAAATCCTCCCTAAATCCTCCCCCAAAAGCCCCAAATCCTCTCCAAATCCTCCTCAAATCCTCTCCACAACCCCCAAATCCTCCCCAAATCCTCCCCAAAAGCCCCAAATCCTCCCCAAATCCTCCCCCAAAAGCCCCAAATCCTCCCCAACGGCCCCCAAATCCTCCCCCAAAAGCCCCCAAATCCTCCCTAAATCCTCCCCAAATCCTCCCAAGGGCCCCAAATCCTCCCCAAATCCCCCCAAAGCCCCAAATCCTCCCTAAATCCTCCCCAAATCCTCCCAAGGGCCCCCAAATCCTCCTCAAATCCTCCTCAAATCCTCCCAAATGGCCCCAAATCCCTCCCCCAAATCCTCCCCAAAAGCCCCAAATCCTCTCCAAATCCTCCTCAAATCCTCTCCACAACCCCAAATCCTCCCCAAATCCCCCCCAAAAGCCCCAAACCCTCCCCAACGGCCCCAAATCCTCCCCAAATCCTCCCCAGCCCAAAGGGATCAGAGCAGCTGGGAGGGAATCTCAGAGCCCTGGGCACAGCCAGGATTCTCCCCAAATTTCTTTGGGATTCTCCCCAAATTCTTCAGGAATTCTCCCCAAAATCCTCGGGATTCTCCCCCAATTCTTTGGGATTCTTCCCTTGGGATTCTCCCCTAAATTCCTCAGGATTCTCCCCAAATTCCTTGGGATTCTCCTGAAATTCCTTTGGGATTCTCCCCAAATTCTTCAGGAATTCTCCCCAAAACCCTCGGGATTATCCCCAAATTCTTTGGGATTCTCCTCAAATTCCTTGGGATTCTCCCCAAAATTCCTCAGGAATTCTCTCCAAATTCCTTGGGATTGTCCCTCAAATTCCTTTGGGATTCTCCCCAAAATCATCAGGATTCTCCCCAAATTCTTTGGGATTCTCCTCAAATTCCTTGGGATTCCCCTCAAAATTTCCCAGGAATTCTCTCCAAATTCCTTGGAATTCTCCCCTCTGGATTCTCCTCAAATTCCTTTGGGATTCTCCCCAAAATTCCCCAGGAATTCTCCCTAAATTCCTTTGGGATTCTCCCTAAAATTTCTTTGGATTCTCCCCAAATTAATTTTTATTCCTTTCTTGGAATTCCCAGCTCTTCACCGATTTCCCTGAGAATTTTTGGGAATTCCTGGCAATTTTTGGGAACTCCCAGCTCTCTCTCCATATAAAATTCAGGACATAAAAACCAAGCAGAGCCAGAAATTCCAACCAAACCTCTGGAATTCCAGGAATTCACCATCCCCCACGTGCAAACCCAAAAAAAATCCTGGTAAAAAGCAGGATTTGAGAAATTCCCATGGAAAAATAAAAATAAAAAATTCCTGGATTTACCTCCTGCAGCAGAATTCCTCCTGGAATGACACAGGGCTGGGGTGAGGCCACTCTGAGCAGGGAATTCCTCCCAAAGTCCCATTTTTCCCTCTCCTCTCCCACAGTGAGGTCCTGGAGGATGGATCTGATCCCAGAAAAGAGAAAAAAAAATGGGAAAATGAGGGTGGGGAGGAGGGAAAAGAGCTGGGATTTCCTGGGAAAGGCACCTGGAAGAGGAAATTCCCACATGGATGAGGTTCCAAAGAATGAGGATTCCCAGCTGTGGGGAGAAATTCCTGCTCTGGGGTTTTTTTGGGAATTTTGGGAATGACAGAATCACCAAGCTGCCTGGGATAGCATCAGGATGGGGATCCACCCTTGGAGATTTGGGAATTCCAGCCCCATTCCCAGTGGGATCCAGGCTCAAAAATTTGGGAATTCCAGCTCCAGTCCCAGTGGGATCCAGGCTCAAAAAATTTGGGAATTCCCAGCTCCAAACACAGTGAGATTAGAGGAATCCAGACTCAGAAATTTGGGAATTTCAGCCCCATTTTCAGAGGGATCCAGGGATCTACACTCAGAAATTTGAAATTCCAGCCCCATCACTGATCCACTGTGGCTCAAAATGTTCTGTTCAACCCCAGTGATCCAGGGATTCACACACTCAGAAATTTGAATTCCAGCATTTCCACTGGGATCCCAAAATCAGCTCATGGCCTCAAGCCCCTAACCCCATGAAATGAAAGCATCCAGACTCAGAACTGGGAATTCCAGCCCAGTGGGACCAAAGGGATCCAAGTTCAGAAATTTCAGTATTCCAGCCCCATTTCCAGTGGGATCCAGGCTCAAAAATTTGGGAATTCCAGCCCCATTTCCAGAGGGATCCAGGCTCAAAAATTTGGGAATTCCCAGAACCAAATCCCAGTGAGATTAGAGGGATCCAGACTCAGAAATTTGGGAATTTCAGCCCCATTTTCAGAGGGATCCAGGGATCTACACTCAGAAATTTGGGAATTCCAGCCCCATTCCCAGTGGGATCCAGGGTCAAAAATTTGGGAATTCCAGCCCCATTCCCAGTGGGATCCAGGGATCTACACTCAGAAATTTGGGAATTCCAGCCCCATTTCCACTGGGATCCAAAATCTGGGCTCAAAAATTTGGGGATTTCCAGCCCCAATCCCATTGGGACCAGAAGGATCCAGACTCAGAAATTTGGGAATTCCAGCCCAGTGGGATCAGAGGAATCCACAGATCTCATCCCAGTTCCTCCACCCTGCTAAAAATTCCTGGAAAATTTCCCAATATCTCTCCAAATCCAAGATTTCTCCCCCAAAATCCAGAATGGGGAAAATTATTTTGGATTCAACAACGAAGGAAAAACCAGCCCAGGGATTTGGAAACTTGGGAATTCTGAGAATTCCCTGGAAATTTGGGGCTTGAAATTCCAGTTAAAAAAGGTGGAAAATGAGGCTTTAATTCCTGTGCTCCCCAAAACTGCCGGGCTCAGGATCAGCTCTGAGTGCTCCCCACATTTCCCAAATTCCTCTGGATTTTTCCCCCAAATTCTTTTAGTTCTTCCCTCAAAATTTTTTGGGGTTGTGCTCAAATTCCTCTGAGTTTTTCTCCTAAATTCTTTCAGAATTTGATCCTGAATTCTCCCCCAAATTTTTCGAATTCTCCTCCAAATTTCTCTGGGTTGTCCCCAGAATTCTTTGGAATTCTCCCCAAATTCCTCGAACTTTCCCCCAAATTCCTTTTTGATTCTCCCCAAATTCCTCCAAATTTTCCCAATTCCCTTGACTCTCCCCAAATTTCTTGGGATTCTCCCCAAATTCCACAGAATTTCCCCCAAATCCCTTTTAATTATCCCCAAATTTCTCAGGATTCTCCCCAAATTTCACAGAATTTCCCCCAAATCCCTTTTAATTCTCCCCAAATTTCTCAGGATTCTCCCCAAATTCTTCGAAATTCTCCTCAAATTCCTTTTGATTCTCCCCAAATTTTTCAGAATTTTCCCCAAATTTCTTGTGATTCCCTCAAAGTTACTCCGAATTTTCCCCAAATTCCTTTTGATTCTCCTAAATTTCTGAATTGTCCCCAAATTCTTCGGAATTTTCAGTCAAATTCCTTTTTAATTCTCCTCAGAATTTCTAGTGACTCTCCCAAATTCCACAGAATTTCCCCCAAATCCCTTTCAATTATCCCCAAATTTCTCAGGATTCTCCCCAAATTCTTCGAAATTCTCCTCAAATTCCTTTTGATTCTCCCCAAATTCTTTAGAAATTTCCCCAAATTTCTTGTGATTCCCTCAAAATCCCTTGGAATTTTCCTCAAATTCGTTTTGATTTTCTCCAAATTTCTCGGAATTCTCCCTAAATTCCACATAATTTCCCCAAATCTGACTCTATCTCCCTAAATTCCTTTTTGATTCTCCTCAAATTTCTTGGGAATTCTGATTCTCCCCAAATTCCTTTCAATTATCCCCAGAATTTCTCAGGATTCTCAAATTCCTCGAAATTTTTCCTCAAATTCTTTTGATTGTCCCCAAATTCTCAGAATTTTCCCCAAATTTCGTGATTCTCTGATTCTCCCCAGTAGATTCCTCATTTCGGAATTCTCCTCCAAATTCTTTTGATTTTCTCCAAATCTCTTGATTCTCCCCCAAATTCTCTCAGAATTCTCAAATTTCCCCAAATTCAGTCTCAGATTCTCATTCTCAAATTCCTCAAATTCCTTTTGATTCTCCCCAAATTCTTCAGAATTTTCCCCCAAATTTCTTGTGATTCCCTCAAAATCCTGATTCTCCCTCGAGAATTTTCCCAAATTTCTCGGGTCCCAAATTCCACTCTCTCTTGATCATTTCTCCTCAAATTTCTTGGAATTCTCCCCAAATTTATCAAATTTTCCTCAAATTCCTTTTAATTCTCCCCAGAATTTCTTGGGATTCTCCCCAAATTCCTTTTGATTCTCTCCAAATCCCTTTTAATTATCCCCAAATTTCTCAGGATTCTCCCCAAATTCCTCGAAATTTTCCTCAAATTCCTTTTGATTGTCCCCAAATTCCTCAGAATTTTCCCCAAATTTCTTGGGATTCTCCCCAAATTCCTCTTGATTCTCCCCAGAATTTTTTGGGATTCTCCTCAAATTTCACGGAATTCTCCTCAAATTCCTTTTGATTTTCTCCAAATTCCTCTTGATTCTCCCCCAAATTCTTCAGAATTTTCCTCAAATTCCTCAGAATTTCCCCCAAATCCCTTTTAATTCTCCCCAAATTCCTCGGAATTTTCCCCAAATTCCTCTTGATTCTCCCCAAATTCCTCTTGATTCTCCCCAAGTTTGTTTGGATTCTCCCCAAATTCCACAGAATTCTCCTCAAATTCCTTTCAATTCTCCCCAAATTCCTCGGAATTCACCCCAAATTTCTTGGGATTCTCCCCAAATTCCAGGGAAATTTCCCCAAATTCCTCTTGATTCTCCCCAAATTCCATGGAATTCTCCTCAAATTCCTTTTAATTCTCCCCAAATTTTCTGGGATTTTCCCCAAATTCCTTTTGATTCTCCCCACATTCCCTCTCCGCTCTCTCCCGGAGCCGCTCCCGGTTTTCCCTCCCCACCCCCGGGAGCAGCGGCCGCCGATGGCGCGGGGGTCGCTCAACACCGGCACCGGGGCTCTCCCGGTTTCCCCGCTCCCGGTGCCCGCCCCTCCCGCAGCCCCACGTACCGCGGCGGCGGGCGCGGCCCGCTCGGGGCTCAGCGGCGGCCGCGGCCTCCTCCCGGTGCCTCCTCCCGGTGCCTCCTCCCGGCCGCGCCGCGCCGGAAGTGCCGCGCCGGAAGCGCCGCTCTGGCCGCGCGCGCCGGAACTCGGTGGTAATGGCTGGGGAGGGGGGCGTGGCTTACCCAAAGACCCGCCTTTCCTGCGCTGCGATTGGTTGGAAACGCTGCCCGTCACCCGCTTTCCCGCGCGCTGATTGGCTGAGATCGGTGACTTCCGGGAGCGCCCGCGGCGGCGGCGGCGCCGTGCCCGGTGAGCGCGCGGCGGGAGGGGCGAGCGCCCCCTGGTGGCGGGACGGGAGGGAGGGCGGTCCCGGTCCCGCTCCCGCTCCCGGTTCTGCTCCCGGTTCTGCTCCCACTCCCGGTCCTGGTTCTGCTCCCCGGTCCCGGTCCTGGTTCTGCTCCCGGTCCCGGTGGTCCCGGGAGTGCCGTTCAGTGCGTACTCCCGTTCCCGCGGTCCTGTCCCCGCAGCACGGATGCTCCCGGTGTCGCTCCTGCCTCTCGCGTTGCTGTCCCCGGTGTCCGCTGCTGTCCTGTTCCTGGTGTCCCCGTGGATGTCCCCAGGGCCACCCCGGTCCCGGTGTCCCCAGTCCCGGTGTCCCCCGGTCCCGGTGTCCCGTTCCCACATCCCGCCCTGTCCCGTCCCAGAGGTGCCGCCTCCGGTGTCCCCCAAAGTCCCCCTGTTCCCGGTGTCCCTGCAGTCTCTCTGTCCCAATCTGGCCCTGCATCGTGGTGTCCACCCCAGTCCTGGTGTCCCCGGTCCCCTGTGCCACCTCCCCCAGTCCCAGTGTCCCCAGCCCTCGGTCCCCAGTGTCATCCCATTCCCAGTGTCCCCAGTCCCGGTGTCCCCCATTCCCACTGTCCCCCAGTCCCCAGTGCCACCCCAGTGTCCATTGTCACCCCATTCCCAGTATCCCCAGTTCCCAGTGCCACCCCCATTGCCATTGTCCCCCAGTCCCCAATATCCCCTCCTTGTCCCCATTGTCCCTAGTTCCCTGTCCCTCGAGTCCCCAGTGTCCCTGTGTCCCAGTGCCACGGTCCCAGTGTCCCCAGTCCCCAGTGTCATCCCATTCTCGGTGTCGGTCCCGGTGCCACCCCATTCCTTTTCGTGTCGTCTCCCTGTGTCACCTCCCATTCTCGTGTCAGTTCCCAAAAGCACCCTCAGTGTCCATTGTCACATTTCATGTCGTCCCCAGGTCCCCAGTTCCCAGTGCCACCCCCACGTGTCCATCAGTCCCCTCGCTCAGTGTCCCCTCACTCCCAGTGTCCAGTTCCCAGATTCCATTGTCGTCATAGTCTCCTTGTCACTGTCCCTGGTGTCTCTGTCCCCTTGTCCCCATCTAATGCCTCCAGGTGTCCCACGGGTGACATTCCATATCCCTGCGTTGTCCCCAGGGTGCCATTTCTGTCCCCATGGTGACATTTATTGTCCCCATCGGGTTCCATTTGCCATCCCCAATGTCCCTGTGGTGCCATTTACTGTCCCTGGGTGCCATTTCTGTCCCACAATGTCCCCAAGTTGCCATTTCTGTCCCTATGGGTGACATTTCGCCATCCCAGGTCCCTAGATTGTCGTGTCCCAATGGGTGGCATTTCAGTGTCATGGGTGCTATTTTCATCCCAATGTCCCCAGGGTGCCATTTCTGTCTAGTAGTGTCTAGGTGGCATTTGGTGTCATGGGTGATATTCCACCATTCAAATGTCACATGGGTGCCATTTCTGTCCCTCGTGTGTCCCCACGGTGCCATTTGCTGTCCCCATGGGTGACATTTGCCATTCCAGATGTCCCCACGGTTCGTTTTCTCGCTGTCCCCACATGTCAGGGTGCCATTTCTGTCATAAGTGACATTTCACATCAGTGTCCCCACAGGTGGCATTTGGTGTCCACAGGTATTTGCCATCCTCAATGTCCCCATGGTTCTATTTCTGTCAATGTCACTGGTTCCATTTGCCATCCCCAATGTCCCCAGGATTGTCCATTTTCTGTCTCAATGTCCCTGTGAGTGCCATTTGCTGTCCCCTGTGGGTTCCATTTCTTCTGTCCCCACGGGTTCCATTTCTGTCCCCATGGTGCTATTTCTGTCCCTAGCAACGCATCGAAAGATCCATTTCAGATCCCTGACGCTCCCTGTCCGGGTCCCTCAGCCCTCTGGTGCCACCCATGAGCTGCGCGCTGGTCGACGACCAAGCCGGGCCTCAAGAACCTCAACCTCATCTTCTATCGAGTGCTGGAGACCGGTGGAGTTGCCACCCCTAGGTGTCCCCTCAGTGTCTCGCTGGTGTCCACTGACCCCTGGGTGTCCCCTGGATTGCGCCCTAGGTGCTCCCCTGGTGTCCTCGGTGTCCCACTGACCCCTGGATGTCCCTAGGTGTTCTCGTGGCCTCTGGTGTCTCTTTGTTGCTGGGTGTCCCACTGACTGCTGTCCCTGGATTGTCTGACTTTGGTGTTCTCAGTTGTCCCTCAGGTGTTCCCTGTGCTTGAATTGCCCTCAGTGTCCCACTCAGTGCCCTAGGTGTTCCCTAGGTGTCCCTCGATCATTGTCCCTCGACGGTGTCCCCTAGATCTGACGGTGTCGCTGTCAGGGCGGGTGACCAAGACCAAGGATCGGAGCACGTAGGGTGCACTTCCTGCGAGGTGGGCCGACAAGACCGAGCATCAACATCTCGGTGTGGGGCGATGTGGGGAACCCTGATCCAGCCGGGGACATCATCCGCCTCACCAAGGGAGTGATGACATGCGAGGGACACCTTGACACGTGGGGACACACCTGGGGACATGGGGACATGACACACACTGACATGGGGACACCCTGAGAGGACAGCTGGGGACATGGGGATGCACCTGGGGACATGGGGACTACACCTAGAGGATGTGAGAGACATAAGGGACACACCTGGGGACATGACACACCCTAAGACATCATCTGCCTCACCAAAGGGTGACATGGGGACACACCTGGGGACATCATCTGCCTCACCAAGGCAATGGGACATGGGGACACCTGGGGACATGGGGACATGTGGGGACACACCTAGACATGGGGGACACACCTGGGGACATCATCCTCCTCACCAAGGGGTGCCTGGGACATGGGGACACCTGAGGGACACACCTGGACATGACACACCTGGGGGACAGCTGGGGACATGGGGGACACACCTGAGGGACATCATCTGCCTCACCAAAGGGTGCCTGGGGACATGGGGACACACCTAAGGAGACATGGGGACACCTGGGGGCACTTGGGGACACAGATGGGCACATGGGGACATGCCTGGGGACATCATCTGCCTCACCCAGAGGTGCAGTGGGGACATGGGGACAGCTCGGCCTGGGGACACTGGGACACCTGGGACATGGGGACACACCTGGGGACACACCTGGGGACACACCTAGACACTCTGGGGACACCTGTATCAATAGGAATACAGGGTTTATGGGATCAGAGGGATTTTTGGGGTCTGGGAGGTTCTAGTCCTGGGAATTTGTGGGTCTGGGACACTAAGACACTGAGGGACACCAGACACTAGTGACACTCGTGACACTCCCCGGTGACACTGGTGACCCCTGACTGCACACTCCCCCAGCTACCGGGTGTTCAAGGGCTGCCTGACCCTCTCACAATCGGCCGGGGGCGACCTGCAGAAAATCGAGAGTGAGGAGGGGGCTGGGGCTGGGGAGGGGCTGGGGGTTTGTGGGATTTGTGGGGTTTGGGGGTCTGAGGGTGGGGGTTTCAGGGGTTTGGGGGGTCTGGGGTTTAAAGTGGGATTTGGGATTTGGGGACTTGGGGTCTGGGGTGGGATTTGGTCTGGGGGTTTGGGGCTTTGGGGGTGGATTTGGGATTTGGGGGTTTGGGGGTCTGGGGTCTGTGGTGGGATTTGAGGTTTGTGGGGTTTGGGGGTTTGGGGGTCTGGGGGTTTGGACGTGGGGTCTGAGGGGTCTGTGGGTTTTAACTGGGTGTGGGGTTTGGGCTCGGGGGTCTGGGGGC